>VUQI01021830.1:15273-64998 GCA_015106735.1 Paratilapia polleni
GGACACTCCTCTCTCTGAGCAGCAACACAGTTTTTGTACTGTGTGAGGGAAAAAATTAAGTGATCGTCCGTTGCTTCTAACTTTCTCTCTCAGTGATCATTTTACATAACTTTGTGCTGATATTGTCAAACAACATTTCAATCCACTGAGGTCTTATAGACTGCAGGTTTTTTTTTAAAAATTTGGAAATTTTTGCCATCTGTGCATGTTAGCATGACATCCCACTCGCTCACAGCAGTAATCATAGTGCTTCAGTTCACTTCATTCTTGCAAAGTTAGCAACCTTTTCACAAGATTTAACAACCTTTTTCAAGTAGGTTGTGCACTCTGAGAGAGATTACATTGCTTCTAGCTTTCTCTTTGAGTGATCTTAGCGCAACTATAATGTTTAACTTATGTGATTTTGTCAGAGGTTTTAGCCAGAGCCAAAGGAAAATCACCAGCATTGTTTTTTCTTTAAGTTGGGTTTAATTTTCCTAAGTATAACTGACATTTTTTGTTAATCAAAGAAATGCATAGACCTTTTTTTAAATAAGATACCAACTCATTGCAGATTGTGCTTGTTGTCTTGTCAGAAGTCCAGAAGTCTGAATGAATCATGCAGACCTACTCAAGTAGAGTCCAAGAGTGAAAACATGAAGCTGGAAACGAGCATACTAGCTTCACTTTAATCTCTGCTACCACAAGAGAAGGCAGTACAACAGATGAAGCCTCAGTCAGAAAGAATCATCTGTCATTTAAAATTTTCTGTCTTCTTCATAGCACGATTGTCTGATCTCATGAACCTTCCTTGACTCTTCTAATTTGACTCGGACTCACTCTCTGTGGTCTTATCTTCCTCCTGCTGTGTTTGTACCCTCCTCTGGGCCTTCTTTGGTCACACTGATTTGTGCTTTTAGTGATACAAGGCATCTTGTAAGAGGCTGTTTTTGAACAAACTGACCTGGATACAGAGGTTTTGTTTCTCTTCCTCTTGACACTTCAACACCTTATGGGAGTCTTGCCTGATTTTTTTCTTTTGTCTTTAGGGGATTATTTCTGTTTTAGGAAAAACTGTGAGCAGAAATGGACTTTCAGTTTGCTTACAGTGAAACGTTCATGTTAGATTAGTATAATTTTAATGCATCAGATAACACTGGACAGGTCAGGATGACTCTTCACCACCCAGCTCATTGTGCTGTGAAGCACACAAATTCACCCTCCTTTAGCTCTTGTTCCTCCCTTCTTCTTCTTCCCCTCCTCGTCTGGGACATTTCCTCGCCATCCCGATTAATCTTTTATTCTCACCAGTAATTTCTGTGCCTGTCCACTCCCTCAGGCTTTTTTTATACTTTGTTCTCCCCTTCTCACTGTAAGCTTTCTCAGAGCTTCTGGGTCTCTCTCTATCACTCTCCCTCTTCTCTGTATCCCAGTTTCTTATTTTGGGATTCAGCCAGCCCCGCTCCCAGCAGCCCCACTGGGGAGAGACCATCCTGCTATAGCAGCAAAAAAGTGCTGTGCCATAAAAATGGATGACCTGCTCTCTATTATGTTCTGCTTTTCAGTTCGCAGTTATCTGAATTAAACATTTACTGACCACCAATCAACCCTGAAAACTGATGCTTTGTACTCCCAGTAAATCTGTTTGGTTTAATATTTAATGCAGTTTTTCAGCACTGACGTATAAATCACTCCACAGGGAATTTTTTTAAAGCTCAGTGTTGACTGTAGAATGAGTAATCAAATGTCCATTGGCTCAAACTGAAAGAGAAACAGGGTTCATTCGATTTCCAAGTAAACCCTTTGAGTTTTAGTGTGACCATTGTTACTGATCTCACGAGCCATCAAAACTTCCACAGAATCAGTTTTTACTGTTACATATTTAATTAAGAGAAAACAGGACATTCTGGCTAATCATGCATGTATAGCACATGTTTCCAAGAAATGGATTCTCATCCTGAAAAAAGTCCCAGTTAATCTTAAGTGCTCACCGGGGAGTTCAGACTTAAGAGGGAGCTTCCACTGATATCCGAGCTCCGAAAACATGTATTGAATGAAATGCTGTACACAGTGAGTGCAGAAATAGGTAAATCCACCTGTTTAGATTCTCACACACCCTGGCATTATGCCTCTCCAGAGCTGTGTGGAGCTGTGTTGCTGTTAACCAGCAGAGTAATTCTACCATAACAAACTACAACCGTGATTACTGTACACACAAGAAGCCGAGAAATGGCACAGTTCATCGGCAGTCAAGTGCAGGGATAACACCCAAGTGTTCGGCACTCTGGGGAGTGGAGATTGGTGATTTATAACCTCCATCAAAACTGCTGTAGGGCTGTTGTGACTTTTTTCACTTTCTGTCTTGGTAACTGCTCACACCATCCATTGCAGAGGAGCAAGGGTGCAAAGTTAAAGTTTCATTTTTAGTTCAGTTAGGACTTTAGTCAAGATGTCACAGTCCCCATGGTTTCCATATTGTTTTAGTTAATTGTCTTTTAGGTTACTTCTTGTTTCACTTGTGTTTGTTTTTTTCCACTTGTGTCTCGTTTTGCACTCATCCTTCTGCGTGTATGTATAGTTTTGTGTTTCCCTTTGTCCTTGTCAGTTTGTTTTTGCTCTATGTGTTGGATTCCTGTTTCTTGCTTTTTTTTATTTGCACTGGCTAATAAAGGCTTGTTTTTGTTGTTTACTTCACCTGCATCTGCATCCTGTATGTAAGTACACTCTATATGCCTATATGCAGGAATCCTGCAAACAATCCTGACAGAGGAAGACTGTTATTTCTGTCTGCAGTGATTAAGCATGAGAAGGAGGAGCTGGAGTGGAGAGGGGTTGCAAAGTGGCTCACAGAGGCAGCAGGAACTAAGGACAGGCTCAGGCAACTTAAATAGCACATCCTATATGAGACTTTAGCTGCACTGTGACTGAGCTCTACTTTGTAGCCTGCCAGAACTAACACTATGCTCGGTGTATCCACTAGGGGCGTAACAATTCTGAAACACACATCCACAATATCGTATCGTGCTCCCATCTTCCTGAACTGTGGTACCTCAGTGGTGTGCTCCAAGCCTGGTGGCAAAAGCTGTAATGTTTAGTGATTGTTCAGGTAATGAATAAACTGGAAATACATCAGAATAATGGAGGTTATATTTTGCTAATTATCTGATCATGATAAAAGTGGGATTTACGCTTTAAATCTGTGCCATAACCTGACATGCACCTCCCTAGAAATATAACTACATGTTGCATAGATAAAGCCCAAAATGACTGTGATTGACCTGTCATTTTGGGGTTTTCTCCTCTGCATTTCCAGCTGCTTCTTCTTCTGCAATTTTTTTTAATTGGCTGGAGGAAAATGGATCAAATTGAAGGGAGAAACTCCACCGCCAACTAGTGTTTGGGTGGCGGTGGAGTTTCTCCCTTCGCTGGTCCATCACAGGGCTAACAGAGAGAGAGAGATCATTCACGCTCACATTCACACCTACGGGCAATTTAGAATCACCGGTTAACCTAACATACATGTCTTTGGACTGTGAGAGGAAGCCGGGGTACCCAGAGAGAACCCACGCACAGACCGGGAGAACATGCAGACTCTACACAGAACAGCCACAGTCAGCCAATGGATTTCAAACCCAAGGCCTCCTTGCTGTTAGGAAACAGTGCTAACCCCTGCACCACCGCTATGCATCCCCTTACTCATCCCGTCTAAAGAAAAACAGAGGTATGAATTGGGGAAACTGTTACACCCCATTATACAGCACCATAAAATATAAATTTATTCAGATTTTCCACTCTTGCTAGAACAGCAACAGTAATATCAAGAAACGTATCTGCATTGTACGCTGTGAAGTAAGGCTGCTTGATTATGGCAAAAATGATAATCACAGTTATCATGGTCACTACTGAAATCAAGTTTATTTGCAAGATAACTGGACCTTTGAAATCATATTTGTTTTTCCTCGCTTGACTCCTTGAAATCAAAGTGTTTCCAAACACTTTGAATCGGTTTTGCCTTTCTTGTTGGCCGAAGCCTCTCTTTCTTGGCTTTCATCTTGGCTCGAGTTGAAATAAACCTGCTGCAGCCAGTCGGGATAGTGAGAGGGGACGAAAAGGGGAGCGCTGGATTTATAACAAAAGGCAAAACGAGAGCACTATTGTGAAATGTAGTGCAGTGCAACAGTTGTTTTACCTCTATTTTTTAACCATAATTATATTGAATATAAATTTTGATTCATTGCACACCCCTACTGTGGAGGACAAGCTGAGCATACTGCAGGGACTGTCCTTAAAAGCAGCGTGATAAATGGAATCTGAGTATGGGAAGCAAAGAAAACTGCCTTGTTCTCCTCAGTTAATTTGGTAAAGTATGAATGCTGTGGTCAACAGTGAAAACCGATAAACCAGCAGAGAAAGTGAATGCAGCCAAAAAGAAGAAAGACAGGAGGCAGGATTTCCATCCTTTGATGCCAGCCTGCAAGGTGTGTGTAACAGTGATGTCAGGGGTCATCACAGCTGGAAAAGAGTTCAGGTTTGTTTTTGTGAAACATAAACCTGCAGCTTTGTTTTACATGATTCAGCTGCTACCTTATAAAAATATTTGAAGACAAAATTTTGATTGTGTGAAACAAGATTTACAGTTTCGGTCACTACAGTTGTGGTTTTGACTTGTTTTCGCTGTCAGACTCTGGAGAAAAAGTTCCTGGAAATAACTTTTTATAGTGAGCCTTTTATGGGAAATGCGAGGGCTGTGTTGACCACTGTTGCATCACAGGACTAATGGAGGGTCGGCCTGCTGTGGATTGCTCACATCGCTTTATCTCAAGAGAGTATTCCGTCCCTCAGGCTGTATCTGACATGATAACAGGATGTGGTGCACTGGGGAAAAGTACCTAAAGGTGCCGCTGTGCTGAAGGCCCATCTGTTGGCTGTCGGCCCAGAGCTTAAAACGCTGTGGAAGGTGTCTTTCATTAGAAGCACGGACTTTCATTTTGACTCTATCCTCCTTCAGGAACACTGCTAAACTCTAAACAGACATCAGGGTTTGTTTGTGTGTTTTAGTGTGTGTAACATTTTCCTTTTACTTTCTGGGAAAAACTGAGATAGTTTGTGAAATGCATGCCTCACACTCCCTCATGTTTTTGCTTAGCCAAACATCTCCAAATATCTCTCTACAGTGTGATCTTTTTTTTTTCTTTTATAATATTAATTTTATATATCTTATAGTAAAAAACGACTGGTAGATCCTGCCTCCCAAGCAGAAGTGCTGCTGAGGTTTCAACCGGGATGTCCGAGGGCTGACTTTAAGTGTCACTGGTGGTTTTATTGTTACCTCACAGAAAATTTAATCAAATAGTCAAATGGTCAAATTAGACCACAGAAATGATATCTATCTGTGGGGAAAGTGCTGCATAATAAAGATGTCTACATCTGCTCTCAGTCACATGACTGCAGAAGTAGATTATTGCGGCTATTTGGTACTTTTTTGAATATTGGAATAGGCAAATTATCCTCACCTATCTGTGTGTGAGAGGTTTGTCCTGCTATCCACACACTACAAATTTGACTAGATAGCCCTTCAAAGCAGCCCAGGATTCATTTGCATTTAAACTCTGTAGCATGTGTGGTCAAATATGCCCAAATGCAGCTCAACTTTTCATGTCCAAATGTTTCCTCGATGTGTTCTGCATGAAGCCACACGCGTATTTAGAGCTGAAGTCCTGTAATATGATCACACAGGGTTTTATGTCTAAGCCAAAAACTGCAGTTCCTCTGGTGGTGATTTGAGGCTGGATCCAAACGTGAGTCAGTCGTCACAGACTCCCATATTAAAATGCCTAACGTTACAGCAGAAATAAAGATGTTTACTGCCTGCTATAAAGAGTGTTTTAGTCTCTATAGCTAATTTCTCCCTTCACGACAACTTCACAGGTGGTTATTTTTTTATAGCTCACTTGTTTACATTTTATTAAGTCTTAAAGTTTGCATTACGAGGTCTGTGGCCGCTTCGACTGTCAGGTGGAGACGGACACGAGTAGCTCTAGCCGCTAGCTGTCTGCTTTTTTCTTTTTTTTTTTACCGGCGCTAATTCAAGTCGCTGTAATGGATGTCTCAAGCGTGTTTGTTAGAAAAGTGGTTGCTGAAGGTTGCTGGCTGTCACTGGGTGAAATCAGTCACCTGCTGAGTTGTCTGCAAACACTCACTAACTACTTGCCGAGCACTAGTGAGTCTTGCGGTAGTGACTCAAACAGGAAACGGTGATTGTTCACCTTCAAAGTAAAACTTGTGCCTTACCACTGCAACCAACACATTTTTATTTTTAGGCCTATGTGACTGGGTTTTAGCAATCGATTTCACAGCTACTGCCAGCAACCACTCCCCAACCGGTCAGGGAATACTCATTTTTCTCTAGCAACTAGTGATTGCCAGGAGGTCACTGACCGGTCTGTGTGACTGGGCCTAACTAAGGTTGGTAGTGTGATCTGTAAACTTAGTCCATCACCCTCCAAATACCTTAATTTCTGGCTCCAAAAAACTACCTTGCTGGTGGCCAGAATACTAAAACTGAGGCTTGAAAACAGGAGTTCACGTAAAAATGGGTGACTGCATGGTGGCTACGTCCCTCTTTTATATACAGTCTATGTTCTGAGCTTGAAAAAGACCCGCTCCCCAGAGTCCCCACCAGGCAGTACATGGGAGTAAAGTGGATGTGTGTCAGATGGTCCTGCTAGAAAAGATAAACATACACAGCAACATGTCTGACTGAGATACAGACATAAAAGCGCTTGTGCACATGAAATGGAAAGCAGGCCCTGAATGGCTGCCACGCTGAAACAGGCCGGCGCTGGGGCAGAAGTCTACCCTTTCAGATGTCTTTGTGCTGGCGAGCTGCATGCCAGCTGGCTGGCTGCTGGGAAGTTTTGTGTGACTCATTACCTCTCTATTGAGGGACACAAAGACGGGGCGCACTCACCCATCAGAGCTCGGAGTCTCCCAGCTTCCAGTCTTCACCTTATCGTGAGGTCAAGGTCACGGCTCCCATGCTGAGATGACGCCTGGCAGCTTCATCACCCAGCAGCCAATCAGTGACTGTGATCTCGGTCAAGGGATCTGTTTGAATGAGGCTGTCAGTGGGACGTCTCTCCATTCACTTAACGTCTGGGTTGTTACCTTGGCAGCACTTTGTCTAAGAGTAGAAATGTCTCAGTTGAACCCATTTGGCAGCACCCATTGATAACCACCGATTTGAATTCTTTCACTACATGTGTCCTCAAAGTGTGCCCCTGTCTTTTTTATTGCCCCTGCTGTGTGTTCACTCTTAAACTAAATGCCACGGTGGCACCAGTCTGTGACAGAAAGGCCTCATTTATCTCCTCGATGATGTCTATTCACTCCTGTCATAAAGCTGCTGGGTCTTTGTGTAGCCGGTGAACATAATTGTTAGTTTGAACAGGGTGGGCTCTGAGGTGGGAGGAGTCGTGCTGTGGATATTGTTTTTCAGAGGTGCAGTGAAAGGGGGAGTGGATAAGGTGGATCAAAGACGACTTCATTCTGACAGAATAACATGTTGGAATCAAAACCATATGTTTCAGGAGATCCAGGTTGTAGACAGAGACCTGAGATGAACGAGCAGATACGGTGTGAAAAATAGCTGTGGTGTTATCCTGGGCTTAAAAACATAATAAATACCCAACTGCATACCCGGGCAGATTATGACGACTTACCAAAAACAACAGCGTTTCTTTCTGTTTGTCTTTGCTCTCGCTCAACATGTGTGGGGTAGTGAGGATTTTTCAATTCAGTGAACCAGCTCATATCAGGTTAACCCTCTGTCTGAATGTGGGAACCTGTAAGACTGTACCAGAGCCATCTGTGACGCTGCAGATGGCCCTGCTTGTTAAAGTGGGCCATGCTAGGACCCTGTCGTCTACCCAGGACGGGACAATGGAGATTACGAGTGTCTGATCTCTTGGTTTAAACACACAGTCTCAGGGCTGCAGGACACAGGGAGGGGCTCACTGCCCTGATCTTTGAATCAAGGAATTATAAGACACAATGTCATTTACCCTGTCACCGAGAGTCACTGAGGTGTGTTTAAGCAACACGAGTCATCTCACATGTAGGCATGCAGGCTTTCATTGCTTTTAGGCCACTTGTCCCTCAGTGGCACTTCTCCTGCCTTTTGCTGTGTTTGTCTTTTTATTGTGGCTTTTTTTAGTATCTGTGGAAAGCAGCAACTAAAAGTATTTAAAAAGAGAAAGTATTCAAGAAGAGAGTTTGAATTTTGTTTTCGTTCCAGTTAATTTCCACAGTGGGTTTGTCTGTTTCAGTTTAGTTTTATTATTTAAAAATGTTTAGTTTTAGTTGAGTTTTTATTAGTTTCAGTGTTTGTTTTAGTTTTGTATTTATTATAATAAGCAAGGTATTTGTCAGGGCAAGATTTTTAAAGTTCAGATTATAAAGTTATAAGGCTTATAAACCATCAATAGCAAAAACAAAATAGAGCCAGAGTAGCACCACAGCATACAAGTACTGAACAAATAATCCAACCTGACATCTTTTCCAAGCTTTAGAAATGCTAGGATTATCAAACAGCCATTTCATTTTGTCATTGTAAGAGCACCAAAACATTTCTGTATTTTTAACAGCTGCACAGTCACAAATATACAGCGCCGGAAAATATTAAGAGACCACTCCAAAATTATCAGTTTCTCTGATTTTGCTATTCATAGGTATATGTTTGAGTAAAATGAACATTTTTGTTTTATTCTATAAACTACTGACAACATAACTCCCAAATTCCAAATACAAATATTTTCAAAAGTGGAAAGCTGTGGTCAAAATAAAATCTGGTTTATTTGCTTCTTTGCTTTCTACCATGAGATCAAGCTTTGCTCTTGTCCAGGGCACATTCCCACACCCTATTTGGTGATCCATGTTTCTTGATTGTTGTTCATGTTGGTACTCTGCCAAAGAGCGATCTGTTTGCTCAACCTGTAGGGCTGCCAGAGTGAAACATAACACTCTGACAAACAGAAGAGCGCGCACAAGATGCAGCGCTGTGTTGTCATTAGAAGGAAGGATTGACCTTTGCTTTAACCTTTATTTGGGTGACCCTGTGTATGGGACACATTCACCCCTAGAAAAGGTGGTTTCAGTCTTACTTGGCGGGCATGACAGTCAATTTTGGATGTGTAGAGACTTTTTTGAGAGTCTTTTAATTCTGTAATATCCATGGTTTTAAATGTATTTATGCAAACTAAATTTTCTTGCTATGTCGGTGATTCTGGCCAGACGTTAGGATTCAAACTCACCTCTTGTTCTTACTCTTTGGGGGTGTATTAGTTAAAAGATCTGATCCTGATCCTGATCTTATTAAGGAAGTGTTTTTCTGCTAGTGAGACTTTAAAGTAGCCAGGCTGAGCCAGATTCTCTTGGCTGCCTCATTTAACATGAATAGCTGATGTGCAGGTCAAAAAAAATATTCATTTGATGAATCTCTCCCATTAATATGGGGAGCACAGAGACTGTTTTCAAGTGTGTGTGTTTTGGCATTTGTGTTGAATTCTGACTTATTGTGCAACAATCACTTGACTCGTTCCTCTTTCCATAGCTTTTGTTTTCATGACCTTTGTCATGAGGATACTTAAGAAATCTGAGATGTTGGGAAAGATCCAAGGCTAAGGTATACTCAAGTGATTTACTTCTCTGTTTAAGCCCTCCTCATCCGTGAAACACCTTGTGATTTATGACTTCATCTGAGGGAGTGAAAAAGTCCCAGAAGATATGTCTGGTAACTTTTCAATCTAAATATTAGAGGTTACTGCACTATATATACTTTAAATTATTATTATAACTGTATATATTCTAATATTCTACAGGCTTAAATCATTTCTTCATTACACTGGCATTTCTTATGTATGTTTTTGTCCACAAAGGGAAGTCTTCATAATGTATGTTTTTTTCAAGATGTTGCGAGATAGCTTAAATGTCTAATGATCATGTAATTTCATGTTTTCTGGCAGACATAGCAGTTGCAACCGGGGCGAACGGGTACAGTTGAATGTTGCACTCAGTTCATGTAGTGATGTCCACCTGCTATAATGCTAATTGCTAATTGTGTGGTGGCACAGACAGAACAGCCGAGCTGCATATGTGCATCTCTGCACACAGAAGGAAGGAGGAGGGACACAAAGAGAGACACTGAGGAGTTTATTTCCCACTTCCAGCATGAAGAGAAAGTAAAATGTAATGGTTCACAGACAAAGAGGACCCATCTTCCTCAGAGATTTAATCCACGTGCAGGGGTTCAGTCAGAGAGATCAAGCAAATCCAGTATGGGGCAGTGTGAAAATTTCAAAAACATTCCAAAAAGTCAAACATGAGGAAAACTAGGAACACTGGTAAGAGCTGCAGAGCTTGACTGCAAAGAGAATAAGACGATCTAGCAAATAAAGGGAAGCAGGGGGAGTATGTATGCTAGGTTGATAATGAAGGTGTGGCAGACAATTACAATGGAGTGAGAAAAATAACCCCATGAATACACCAGGTGTGGGTGCATCGCATTGACATTGCAAGACAAAATCTCAGTTTTCCTGTCCACATGTAAACGCAGAGTTTCTAAAAATCTTCACCCTCAAAGGAGTTTTTCAAAAGTTCCTTTTTCAGCGACTTAAAACACAGGTAATGAATGAAAGGCCAAAATGCATAGAAAATACTACTTTTACCAAAATACCGTGTGTTATGTGGACAGGGCGCCAGAAGTGGCTCTCTGCTACGCATCGAGCAAAAAAGCGCTAGGTGTAGTTTTTTACAGAAGAGCAGAAGCGGAGGGCAGAAAGTCAGACATGGCATAAATAATGCAGTCAGATTTCAGAATTAAAGACCCTGTGTATAGCACACGCTTAGATTCTGATGTGATTTGAAGCCGTGCTAAGGATGGAACAAACTGCAACCTCATAAATACACACCTGGTGTTTTCTACGGGTAACAAAGGGAGAAAATAAAATAAAACAGGAAATAACTGGAACAGACAAAAAAAAAATCCTAAAACCACGATGGCATGTACATACCAGCACTGAATTATAGTTGACCTCATTCACAAATAGCAGTGAATAATTTAGCCTACCTTAATTAGTGGATATAACATGAGAGATATCAGCTCACAAGTAAAAATAGGTAAACTATTATTAAATCATAATATTTGCCTGGTTCTTTATTCCTGGTTTCAAATTCTTTGCAGTTTTTTTTCAGTCTTTTTATATGCATAAAAAGACTTCATGGGAATAATAAGATAATCACATTAACCAGTTTAATGGCTGTAATTTTTGTCAAAAAAAAAAAAATCCTGGTTCGACCAGAGGGGCTTCAGATTAAGCCCAGAGGGCCACCGGGCTCACAATACACTGGGGGGAAAACCCTGCAATTCGCATTACATGCAAAGCCAAGTCAGATTTCATGTATTAGAGTTGTGACAATGAAAGACCACTTTAACATAATTTGGTGTTCAGTCTATCATTCATCCTTCCATCACTGCTCACTCCATCTCAGTGCCTCCATTATGTTCAAGAGTCCTCTCTGCAAACAACAATGCACTTCTAATAGCAACACGCAGGAATACATGCCTCTCCAGTGATGTCATGTGCAGCCAGTCATGCCAATAAGTAAGAACTGTGCAGTGCTTCTTCTTTGAAAGGCACTGGGGCAGCTGCTTCCTTGTTCTCCATCTGTGAAATGTATATGGTCAACCCGGGCCTTTGTTGCTCTGCGGTGATGGCACTGACCCAGGGTCAGGGGTATGAGTCCCACTGTGGCTACCCATTGTGAAAACATACACATTTGTGGTATTTTAATGCAATTTGACTTGGACCAGGTGTCATCTTCTTTCAGCAGCTTTGAAAAAGAAGGAGCAGTGTTTGTAGTGATTGAAGGGGAAATTGAGACTGAGGTGCGAGTGGAAATATGCAAAGGGATAAGAAGTGGCATCAACAAAGCCATCTGTCTATTTGAGTGTGGGCAGACAGAAGTGTTAGGCATGCAATCTGTGTTTTCATACTGTCGTTATCTTTCACAAGAAACATTATTTTTCACCCTGAAGGACTTCACAACTGACTATAATGTTGCCTCTCAGTTGCTGTTTGCAGCCTGCGAAGCAGATTATGATTAACTGCACTGTAAGAATTACCAATAGACTGTATATAAAAGATGGTCTTATCCATCACCTACTGGTCTGTGAAGTCCTGTTTTAAAGCCTCGATTTGAGCATTTTGGATGCAGCTTTTTCGTTTTTTTTAAACTGGACGTTCCAAGCAGATTTTGGATCTCTGAAAAGCCGAGTGATGTGGCACACTTATACACCTAGCCGCACCCAAAATTATACCCTGCTTTAACCCTCTATGTTACTGTTATTGGACCCATAATTTTCTAAAAGATCACCATGCTGCAATAAATTGGATTTGAAACCAGCAACTGAAGCCATAAAGTTATTTGGAAAATGTTTACTGAGGTCATAAATAAAGGTAGAATTAAGGTTATTTTTTCATAGACTTTTATACAATCTGACTTCTTTTTGCAACTATAGGAGCCACCCCCTGCTGGCCATTAGAAAGAATGCAGGTTTAAGGCATCTCTGCATTTGGTTTGTTTTTCATAACTCTTTTATATACAGGACTCATTATAGTGGACCTGTTATGCTCATTTCCAGCTCCATATTTTTATTCCTGAGGTCTATTAGAGTATCTTTGATTCAAAGTTCGAAATAATCCTTATTTATCTTGAGTGCTTGAAAAGAAGGAAACTGGACTTCTTTACTGGTGGAGTCCCAGGTATTTCACCCCTAGTGTGGTTGTCCCCTCCACCACCTCCAAGAATATTTGATGCCCTTTAAGAATATCTAAGGACAATTTTTAGCCAATTGTTAAAGCTATAGAGAGACAGCATGTTTGATGTGCAGCATTTCTTCTTCCTTCTCTAGTTTTACATACACGTTTGTAAGCAGAGCAGGTCAGATCTGAGGGGAGACATCCTGGCTTGGTGTAAGTGTTACCATAGCAGATATAAACTCACTTGTTGATGTTAAACTTGGACGTGTGGACTGTGTGGGTCCATTGATTATCCCAAGTCAGTCGTAGTCAGACAGGTCCAGATTTATGGAAGTGCTGAAGATAAATTTTTCTCAACACTGGTAATGGGTTTACAACAGGTTTTATGGCCTCATTTGCTCTATCACAATGTGAAGAAACACGCCCTTTTAAAAAAAAAGTCAAACAGAAATTGGTGTGTTTGGAAGCTGCAGCATGTTTCATGCAGTCACACTGAACTTTCTTTTCCATTTATTGACTCACATTGGCTGACGTCTGCTGTAAGTGGAGGAAAATGAGCATGATTTACAGCTACTAATGTTGCATTAACTGGGGTGTTTTATTGGATTCAATTGGCTAGTGGTGACAGTGTGGATTGTTGGTGCCTGGTGTTGTAATCATGTTGCTTTTGTTGACATGGACGGATGTCTGTGGGAGGAGTGCTGATCACTGAGACAAAGAAGCCTTTCATTGAAAGTTCAGACTGGATAGAAATTTTAAAACCAAGTCTATCTTCACTCACTGGAATTTCACATATAGCTTTGAAAATATGAGGATAGTCCAGTGTCTGTGTGGTGTGAGTCATCATTCAGAAATCATTTTTTTAGGTTGTAGAGCTGCTGGATAAGAAATGAATCACTGCAGGGAATTTGCATATTCCCCTGATCCCCCGGATTATGATTTTTTTCCTTAATCTGCCCTTTATGATGCTGTAGTTTGAAGCTTGTTAGTTTTTTGGGGTTCTTTTTTCTAATCTCTGCAAAGCTGTTTGTGTTGTGACATATAGTCCTACAGTGTCATGCCACATGGCTTTCATTCTTCATGGTCATCAGTGAAACCCTAGGAAATCAGAGCAGTGAGGAGAAAGAAAAGAGAGAGTAACCTTACAGTCCTGACATTCCCAGAGCCCTCAGGGTGAAGGAGTATAGAGGTGATGGAGGATACATTCCTCTGAACACAGATGTGACAGATGTGACCTGTCCATTTGGATATTTACTTCCTGCAAGGTCACAGATAGCCAAGAAGTGACTGGGAGAAGGAAACTGGAAGTGTGATTCTGTCTTTTTGCTCATGTTCCTTGTCAGATATTGCACCATAATTACACTGTTTTCACACCCGAAGGAGTGACAAGCCTAAACCACAATCCACTGAGACCTCATTTCCTTCCACAAACAAACTGTAGAGTGCCTCCAGTGGGGCCTGGCTTACTCATTGTTCCTAAATTCACTTGGAGTTCAGCACAGAAACATACAAACATATCAGATGAAGTCTAGTTGAAAGCTCTAAACCTCTCTGTGACCTTACACTTGTTCCTTCTAAAAGTCAACGGTGCGCTCCCCCACTTAGAGAGAAAAAGGGGAAGCCTGTCTCATCTCTCTACCATATGAACATTGCTGTTTCTTTTTCATTGGCACTTACAGATACTGTTGGATCCTGTCGTGTAGCTGCTGTAACATTAAATATTTAACATGACCACAGATGGGAGCAGCAGCATCTTCTACGTTCGCTTGAGGCAGCAGCTTGCCAACAACATCTGCAGCCCTGCATATAACCTCACTCTTACAGATGCCTGATGCGCCGTGCATTGCTTCCATCCTTCCTGTGGGTCATATTTTGGCTCATTTGGACTTGCGCAAGTTGTTGATCTGTTATTCAGTTGCATGTGTCAGTTGTAGCAGTGCTCGCCAATGTTTCACTCTTTCTTCTTTGTATTTGTGCAGAGGGGTTTTCTGCAAGCTTGTGTATATCAGTCATAACCTGTTTTAATACTGCACATCTTACAGCAGCTTGTAGTATTCAAATTTTTGTTTCAGTGAGGTAACTTCAAGCTGGTTCATAAATACTGCATCCCTCTTTGCCTCTGTGACATCATACTGATCCCAAATTAGATAAAAACTAATTTGGGATCAGTATGATGTATGTATCAGTATGTCTGATTTTGAGCATTTAGAGCACTTTGAAGCCTGAGCTTGTGGCTTGCAGACAATACTTTTACATACACTGGCTATGTTTGATGCGAGCATCCATCATTATAACAATGAATATATGACAGAAAATAATGAAAAGCATAACAGATGCCCTTGTAGGATTTGTAAGGATGGCTTTTAGCCAACTGTTAGAGCTATAGGAAAGACAGCATGTTTGATGTGTGGTACTTCTACTTTCTTCCTCACTTTTCTTCCTCCTTATGTTTTGCACATAAGTTTGTAGGCAGAGCAGGTCAGAGCTGACGGGAGACATCCTGGCTCAGTGTAACTGTTACAATGACAGACTTATTTTTTCCAGTTGGTAATTTAAAGCTGATTCATATTTATTAGAGGTTATTTGCTGATTTTTTCCCCCCTCTGGTCTACATACTTTTGGATCTGCTGAATTATTTTGATCCCAGTAGGGACAAAATTTTATACCTTCCACCAAGTGAGTAATACTATTTTAACAACAGATATTCCTAAAATAGAAAGAGTTTAGTCACACAGCTTAAAACAGTTCATAGTGCAAAGAACGATAAAGTCATAAATGCACGTTCATTGTCAGTTCCAGCTCTACTGGAACAGTACAGTTTATTTATTCATATTTTTGTTTGACAGCATATCATGCAGTTGCATTTGAAGATTATTTTACATTAAATATTGAAGTTAAGCAGTACAGCTGTGCAAATGGCAGTTAAGTGAAAGGGGGATTTAATTCTGGCCTGTTTATATACCATTTAACCTTTCGTATTGTACGTGTTTGAATGCATCCCCTGTGTCCCCAAGTGGAAAACAACAAAACATGAAAATATTCTTGCATATGCAGTGGTTAGATCCTGAAAGTTTAGTTGAAATTCAACATTATTCATAATTATTTTATAAAAGCTGACAGCAGCAATAAATAATAAATACACTAACAGGCTTCATAGGCTCACTGTGGTTCCTGAATCATTTTCATTAATAAAAACATTTCATAAACATCAACGCTAGATCTTTATTTTATGGAAAACAATAAAGATCCTTGCAGAGTGAGATGTGTGTGAGTAAAAACCACACAGAGTATGCACCTGACCTCAGACAGATCTGTTTAATCTGGGATGCTGCTCGCCCCTAATCTGCCGTTTCACAGGAATCCCTGTTTATACGGTGGCACACTTCTGTCCCTGTGAAGTTTGGTGTCACTGCTGGTCACCCTTACAGAGACAAAGCGTGTGGGAAAAGCCCTTATTGCTCCTCATTAGTATTCAGTCTCAATCACAGACTCCGCCCACACAGGCGCTGGTGACATCTGGTGTGTTGTAGGCTGATGTCACTGGCCCAAACTGCCTTTTAATCACACGTGTTTTTATTCAAATATCTGCCAGCTCACACACAGGCCTGTTTCAGTCTTGCTATTTGTGGCTAATTTAAATATTTTTCCACAATGAAAGTTGTCAGTTATTATATAGAGGTAATATGATCATCAGCAAAACCCTAGTTTAGTCAGTTCAGCAACTAATGATCTCACAGTTAAGGAGACAAGCTCTAAGGAATAGGTCAATATTTCAGGTTAAACTGGGCTCAGGATTTGCTGTTTTAAAGCATCCTCTTTAGCATTGTGGCCTTAGAGGAGATGGTGCAGTTTGTAGGTTTTCAGCTCACTGTAGCATGCTGCATTCATACAGGTGCATCACGCAGACAGATACCTGTTAATTAGTGCAGACTAATAAAATACTAGAATTTCACTCACCAAAACTGGAGCACAGACTTCTTGGGCAGGCTTTTTAATACAATTACCTGCACAGCATGCCATGTTATTGGTCAGATGATTGCATTAAAATGCTCCAAAAAGCACCAACAGCTCAAACATGGTCAAGAGGTCCAAGTGTGTCAAGAGGTGACTTATAGAGCAAAAATTGCTGTGCATAAAGTTGTTATTTAAGTCGTTATTTATTTCTAAAAATCTCTTGTACCAGGCTGCAAGTGGCTGTTTTTGTAGCTGAATTTGGACCATTTAACATGGGAATCTATGGGGACTGACTCGTCTTTGGAGCCAGCCTTAAGTGGCCATTAGAGGAACTGCAGTTTTTGGCATTTGTGCTTTGATTTAAATTTTCAGTCCTGGAGGTTGACTCTAGGGCTTAGCCAAAAGAGGACAAATAGTTCATCAATGAGTGATTTAAAAAACTCACTAATTAAACTAATCACAACTTTGTGGATTCTTGGTTGATTTGCTGGACAAGCTCACTGTGAAAACTGGACTTTACAAAGTCATAGTCTCACTTGTAATCCTGCAGTAAAACCACAGTGGATTGTCTTTACACTTAACTATGTACAGATTAAACAAACCAGATCAATTGTCTTGATTATGGAGCTTTGGAGAGGCTAAGCTAAAGGTTCCCTGTCTCCATCTCTGTATTTAGTGATATCTGTATTTCCATCCAGCTCTTGGAAGGAAAGCAAAGATGTTGAAGTATTCCTTTAATTTTAAGGGGTCTTATTCCTAAACATACTGCCTGACTTCAAACCTTCAGACTGTATGAATAACTTTAATCCTTAATAACCTGGACGGGTATCGGCGGTGATGTTCTGATCTGTCCGCGCTGAGCGAGCTGCTTTTGAACGCCTTCAGCGTATTACTCGATATCTCACAATCCTCTTGTTCATGATTAGAGGGTCTGTGGAGCTGCAGTGAAGCTTTGGAGCCTCAGACTTGTTCGTTTCTATTGGATTTCCATTGGGGCCTGCCAGGGTGGGATAAACTCGCAGCTCACAGTGATGTCACTCTGCCTCAGCTACAGAGTTGATGTGATTACCATCTTAGAAATCACTGTCAGACTGTGGAGACCAAATTACCAAGCTTGTTCCCCCTGTTTCCCTCGCTCTCTCTCTCTCTCCTTTCTTGCCTCTCTGCAAGCATTCCTGCTGAACCAGGTTCACCCTGCTGTGATATCATGCCCAGTGGAGCCAAACTAATCACAGTCACTTCCTAGGATCATTCCCACACTCTGTAAACCATTCATTCAGACGTGGGATTGTCTCCTCTGCTTAGTCAGAAAAGTGGAAAAAAGATACCGTACCTTGAAGTTTACTAAAAAAAAAATTTCCCCTCCATGCTGTCCATCTTTTCTTCCTCTGCTTTGCTCTCACCATTGCCCTATGTCAAAGAGAGCTTATTGTGCACACACACAACCACAAGAACTACACAAGTGGCTTGTGTACGAGATTTTGGTGGCTCTAAAAGCATTGTTGGCTTTCCTATCCGCTTGCATTCCTGCAGCTCTCTTGAACAGCCTCCTGACCACACAAGAAGGCTAACGCAGAGGAGCCGAGGAGAGACGGAGGAGTTTGCCAGTTATCAAATATTTACTGTTTGCACAGTTATTCTTGTGCTTGTGTGTTGGCAGAGTGTGAAGATCTGAGGCATCAGGAAGCAGATTAATGAACCTCTGACAATGTTTTGGCTCTCGGAAGTCGAGGAATTAGAGTTTAATACACAGTCACTGATTAGCAAAGCTGGGAGAAATCATTTAGAGGCTTGAAGGCTAAAAAGCAGCCACACAAACAAACCAGTGAGTCCCTTCACAAGATAGAAGCTCAGTTAATAGGAGGGGATCATGGTCACACATAACTGAGCAGTGGCTGCTGAGTCTACCCCCTACACCCACACGCAGAATTACACATATACATACACATTTCCCCCTTTACTACATATGAAAGAAGCCAAAGCTTGGGTTTGATATGTCCTATGTTTTAAAATAATATTCAGTACTGTAGCCACTTTTTGCACCAAAGACTGGAGGTACAGACTAATCAGATGCATCAGGTGCTGCCATTCTGTCATTTTTTGCCATATATACTGTTATAATGGTGGATGCCTATATTAAACATGTTTAATGTTCAGTTTGAGGCAGTTTTTTTCCACTCTTTGGTCTGGATGATGTCAAAGAGAGTGGATATCTCTAATATGGATATCTCAGGCACACAGCTCTTGCTGTGAGCACAGAACTTCTGTGCTCCGCCCAGCTGCTTCAGAAGAAAGTTGTCTTAAATGGAGAGGAGTTAAAACAGCTTGTTTCAGAAAGTGGATGAATTGAGGGGCTGCACCAAAGTCCAATATGAGCTAAATAAGGATTATTTTGAACTGTGAATCATGCAGATATTCAAGAATAGGTCCCTTTTAAGGAGTGAAAAAAGGCAGCATTTGGAGGTTCGACTGATGCTTGTGAACTGTTTTTCATTCACGTTTTTATGTTTGTTTATTTGTACAGAAACAAGTAGGAAACACGAACCACGCCACACATGACTGTATTTATAGCCTAAGCTTATTTGGAGTGTGTCCCTAGATGGGCTGTTAAAATACGTAAAACTGAGCAACACATATGCAAGAGTCCAAAACTCAGAACATACAAAACATAGACAGACTGAACAGTGCAAGGCATAAACTGTAGTACAAAGAAGCACCATAAAACAAGAAACAGCAGATTATGCAGGACTGCATGACTGAGCCCCCATTCTGTCTTTACTTTCACTTACTGGTTAGGTTTGGGCACCAAAAACTACTTGGTTATGTTTAGAAAAATATTGTGTTTTTTAAAAAGCACCAACCAATTAATAAGCTTTGCTGTCAGCTTCTTCTAGAAGCCCCAAATCCTCCTAACTAAACATCTTTGGGGCACTGAGCTTCGGGTTGGACACCTCACACATAGGCATAAGGTGTCATTTGGCATTAATGCAATGTAGCACTGGGTTTCTGGTAATCATAAGACAGATCTCACTCCCAAATCATCACATATGGATACTCATAAAGGACCCCCCATCACATTTAAGCACACTTAGTAAGCATAATTTTTTCAATGTCCAGAATTAGCATGTTGAAGGGGCGATTTTACCACCACAACCCCCCCCCCCCACACACACACACACACACACACACCAAAAACTCTTCTGTTGATAATTTCATCTCTAGTCTTAATCTCGTTGAAGTCAGTCAGTTAGTTAATTAGTTTCATTTATTATGCCTTTAGAAATTCTCAAAGAAGACTTCACAATTGCAAACATTACATGCATTTAACAGCGAGGTGCTCCATAACAACAGCAATGTCATCAACAAAAGACCACAAAGTGTAAGTGACAGCTACCTTATATCACCTGGATTTGTACTGGAAGATATAAAGGGTCTCAGGGCATGAGAAGTCCTCAGAGGCAGTACTTTGTACCTCCGTCCTACGGATACTAACTCATATTTACCAGAAAAGAAGTGGCACATCACTGAGAATCTCTTGCCCTTTCCCCACCACTCAGTTTGTTCTACCAGGCAATAAAGCAGAAACTTAAAATACTCTCCACAAATGAAGTACAGTCGTTATAATCCTTCACTGGCCATGTGTTACCACAGTTTTACATTGGCCGGGGCATTGTTTAAGATGTTTCTGTTGCAGTGTATTGTATATTTGCTACACTTTGAATTGAAGGGTGTGCAGCACGTTGCAGAGAAACTAGGACAAAACTGTAATGTGATACATCTAGATGAGTTTAAACACTGAATTTTACGGTGGGTAAACACTCAGCAGGACCCGAGCAGACGTTTGCAATCACATCAAGCTGGAAGGTCAGTCAAAATTACATCTGTCCTTTAAAAAGCACTCATTATGAAATTTCGGTGGGTGTAATTGTGCCCAGATTGTTCTAGCTGCTACTTTAGAGAACCTGCCTATAGTTTAGTCTATAAGGTTGATCTCCCTCAGACAAGTTGCAGGAGATTTCATGAGGCAGGGGAGGGAAGGAAAATCCTGACAGGATTCATGTGCAAAATGGACCGGGGGCTATCAAATACCCAGAGCTGTGTTGCCAGGCAGGCTGAGCTAAAGCTGCCTGCTCGTATTTATACTGGCCCAGTATTTGTGCTGGCTGAGGGATAATCATCCTGCAACTGCAGACGCTGTCTTTGCAGAATGGTTTCCTTCAGAATGAGACAAAGCAACAGAGAAATGAGAAGAATGTGCTGATTCACTGTGTTTTTATATCAGATGCAATCTGTTTACGGTGTCCATGTGCAGACAGATGTACAAACAAGTTGGCTCAGGAGTGAAAGTGCTCATATGATGTGCCACTACATGGGGGTGTTTACTTAACAAATTATGTACGTAAATGGGGAAGGGCAATGAAAGAGGAAGACAATTAAATCATCTTGCTTGGTTGGCTTCAGTATTGAGGTCGGCCCCGTTTTTGAGCGGCCCTCCTCTCCCCTCTCTGCTCCCCCACACACCCCACAGCAGAGGGACGAGGAGGACTGAACACACACACAGTAACAATGCAGAGCAACACCATTGGCTAGCAGACCACGCACTTCTGACCAATAGCAACACGTGGGCATTATACCGTATTTAGTTCCCCAGAGAGCATGATTATCTATTCAGAGTGGTTTATTTGAACTTGTTTTAAGCCGGAGTCATGCAGCCGCTGAGCCCACATCTTAAAATGTGCATGTGTGGAGCTGCAACCTGATTGGTTATTTTAGCAAGACCACATTAATTATATTTAAAACCATCAAAACCATGATAAAAACAGTTTTGGGTCTCCTCTCAGAAAAATGCAATTTTAGGGAGGGAGTGGTAATCTTAGACTGTTAATCTGCTGTAGGTGATCAATCAGCTGATAATGAACTGTCAGCTTGTTAGTGATAACCTGCTGACACTTCAAAGTGAAATCAGAAGAAGCGCCGGGTGCTGTACGGATGTTTAAACTTCACTTCACATCCGGGCTGATGTCATGTGAGTTTTACTCCAGCTTTTGGTTACATAACGTGAGCGTGTCAGGCAAGGCTGGGCCCATGGTGACTTCATAGTCTCTTGGCAGAGTGTGTCTACTTCTGAGGTATTTTCTGGGGAGTCACATGTGTTTTTGAAACAAGAGAGCTGCTGAGAAATGACCACTTCAAGCTTGTAGAGAAAATAGCCTGTAATTGATGAACACATCCTTAATCCCTTTCTTGAGTAACCTCATAGTGTTGAAGAATTCATGTAATCCTTTGCAGCCTGGAAACAGAGCGAGGTGCTGCACTTAAAGGGTTTATTCCAGCCTGAGGGTAAGTTTTAGGAACGTGACTTGTCCATGTGCTACTTAGAAGTTCACATGAAAGTGATCAAATACTGGTCAAGGTGATCTTCTCAGCTCCTCTGTCAGCAAAACATGGTCAGTTAAAGTTCAATGTTGAAAACACTGGGAAACCCCCCCCCCCCAAAAAAAACAATGTAATGCTGCATTCAAATCAAACATGGAGGCAAACATTGTGGCAAACACTGACTTACCATCTGTGATTTGGGGCCCGTGCCTCCATCCTGCATCTTTGCTAAAGTCACCAGTTTAGCTTCCTGGGCACTTTTTGTTTAGATAATTTTCACTTCATGCTAAGTTAACACGCATAAGCAAAAAAAATTAAACAATATTTGACCACACAGTTGGAGTGTAAGCTGCAATTTTTATCATAAAATACACCAGGAGAAACCTGGAGGGGAAAATTTGATCTGTAGTAACAGCCCAAAGAGTTTTGGAGATGGTGTTTTTCATGTGATATTCTTAGTACGTGAAGACTCAATTGTACCAAGACATAAACATCTATATGTATAATACCCTGCAGGTATTAGATCTCAATTTCCAGCACAACTTCTACAATGTGGATTACATCCTAACAGGCTAGCATATTAAGATTAGAACGTCTGAAAGAATGGCACAGAACAAAGGTCTTAAAATGTCTTAATATTAATTGGAAATTTGCTAATGTTGTGTTAAATACTAGTAAAAAAAATCACAGTAATTTAGATGAATTTTGTGAATCAGTTTTATGAACTTCTTGTGGTTTCTTATTCATCGTTGTTGAACCAGGAACGTGTATGGATTATTGCTCTGACAATTATGGCTTATTGATGTATAAAACATTATTTAAACATTACTAGGTCCCCGTCTTTATTTAGTGATATTTTAGATCTGATTTTCATTTTTTTAAATGGTGCAGGATAGATTTAATCTATGATTTTCACAGACGTTGTTCACTGCTTCCTGAAGCTCTTCTCACCCGTGATTCAAACCCTCGTTCTTTGCTCTCTAAACAAAAGCAGTACTGGGACATAAAGTTGTACTTTAGTGAGGGGAATATTAGAGGAAGCAAGTACTTTGGCTTTTTCCAAACCTTAAACAACTATTTTCCTATGTGGTTATCCCCAGGCCTTAAACAGTAGTAATGTGTTTCTTCTGTGTTGGATATGGAAACATTTTATATGTAATGATGTTAGCTCAGATGAGTGGAAAAGTGCCTTTTTAATGCTGCTAAGCTGTGGATTTTATGAGTTTTTATTATCTAAAATGGATTGTGATCTTACAGAAATAGAGTGTTAAGGCTTACTCATTGCAACAGTCACAGTAAAAAATATGCAGGAGAGTGTTGACATGTGGGTTTGTATTAAAGGACGTTAGAACAACAGGACAAAGTGTTTGTTCCGGGCCACAGCACGATCCCACTGTTTTCTCCGTTCAAGTAACAACTGGAATAGTCTGCGATCAAAGAGATCAATGGGGAGAGGTCAGATCTTTGTTTGCCTGCCCGGATGTGTACTAGTGTGTACAAAACAGAACCATCTGGGTTTGCATCAGTTCAGTCTGAACCACAGCCCACTTTACGGGTAAACTTGGCTCATCCCTGCCTCGGAGAGACCATGTGCTGCTTCATGGTCCCCGTCGTTGTTTACAAAACTGCCCATCTCTTAGTGCTGAACACCCTGAACGATGTTGAAACTGAAAATATCTTAATATTGTGACATGGCCTCCTTTCGGTGAGGGTTTGCCCTTTAGCTGGGCATGTAGTGCAGAGATCTGCGGTCAGGCTGCTGCTGAGTGGTGCAGGCTCTGCCCAGCTGGCGTTAAATCCGAAGCCAAGGGATTCATTATAACACTCATGTGTTTTACGAGAATTCAGCTGTTTGTCAACAGAATGCCGTGTAGCTGAGAGATGTAAATTTGCTGTGGTGGTTAATGTGCGAAAAGCTGCCACACATTTAGCCATAAAACGTTTGAGAGATCCAACACACTTTCTTTGAGCACAAAGATGGGACAGAGCAGAGCTTAAGAAGTTGGAGAAAGTAATGAAATTCCTCTCTCCCTGCTGATCCCTCTACTACTCTGCCTTTTGTTGATGCCTTCCTTTCCCTTTTATTGGCCCCCTATGCCTAGTTTTTCCCTAATGCCTGTGTTATGGGAAGGGACAGGCAGTACTCCTGGGAGAGTCCTCCAAGCCCCAGCTCATGTGAAGGCGTGGCATGATGGATATCTATATAAGGTAAAAAAAAATCCCCGGATCGTAGAGGGAGAGAGGGCAACTGATCAACAGATAAAAGAAAAATGAAACATAAACAGGACTTGTTCGGCCAACCTTTGATGTGTGCATCCACAAATCCATTCCTGCCAACTGCCTTTTCTGTGCAGGAAGGATCACGCCTGGACTGACGTGCAGAGAGGAATCACTTTAATCCCTTTTCTCACACCAGACCAGCTTCCACCAGTCACTGCATACACCTTCCATGCTCACATGAAGAGACACGTTTTCTTTTTTCTTTATTCGGCCTTTTGAAATTTAGCCATCCAATTAAACTGGATCTTTTCTTTTGCAAAACAGTCTCTTCATGGTGATTTGTTCACTTATTAAGAGGCAAACTTGTCTTTTTCCTCCCCCTTTACTTTAGCACTGTCACTAGCTCTCTTGCAGATCATCTGTTCCAATCTGCAGCTGTTCCCCATGTTGAATAATTGATTAAAGAGCCTACTAATTTTCTTAGTTCTCCTTTTGTGTAACTGATCTAATAGATTGGCTGTAACACTAGTTTTAAAGCTGCACTGATAGATTTTTTTTAACCTCTTAATATCCTTCAGGTTACCAGCAAACAGCCTGAGCTTAGAGCTAAGTTAACAATCACCCCTTTTAGGGAATTATCGAATTGTCTATTCGATGTACCAAAATGAAAAAGCTCATAACTACAGATTGTATGGCAAAGATGGATATAGCTTCTGGGTCAGAAAAGGGAAGCCAATGCAGAAGTGCCTTAAGTGTGCATTCTTTCTAATGACCAACAGAGGGCAACACCTCAGGTTGGAAAAGAAGTCAGATTGTATAGAAGTTTATGGAGAAATCATCCTACTTTGCTCTTGACCTGTGACCTCAGTAAAAACTTTCCTGATGTGTTTACAGTGTCAAACACTAGTTTAAAATCTTACTGAATACATTCATTCATAAATCATACGTTCATTTTATAAATCATGGTGCCCCTCAGAGCAAAAATAGACAACAAAACACTAAAACCCTAAAGCTTTAGTGATTCACAGTGTGCAGTGTGTGTACAGTGTGTCCCTCGAGTTTCTCAGTCAGATTCACCACTCTCTCATCATGTCTGATTTCAAACCAGCAACATGGTGACAGTGAAGGTGCTCAGCGTGAGGCTTCATAATGGGACCATGCTAACCAATGGGTGACGTCACACTGACTACATCCATCTGTTATATGCAGTGTATTGGCATAACAGATTAACTTTAAGCCTAAAATCAATGTATGAGATTTAATTTGAATGGTGATATGTTCTAGTTTCTGAAATTTACTTCGGGTTTAGCATGTGGCTAAACTCGAAAACCTGGGTAGTGCTAAGGTCCCAGTCATACAGGCCTAGAGACCACCTGGCCACCACCCTCATGAGCAAAAAATGTGTATTCCCCGACCGGTTGGTGAGTGGTTGCTGGAGGTTGCTGGCACTCGCTAGCAGGAAATTGGACACAAAGAGGTATACAGTGCTGCACTGAAAACCTCCTTTCGATTGCCACAGTTGCCAGTAGTTTGCATGGAAGATGGCGACTTGTCTGCAAACATTCACCAATTACTCACCAAGTGATGAAACTGCAAAAAAAAAGTGCACCGGAAACGGAAACTGTTCCCCTTCACAGTAAAAGTTACGCCTTGTGAAACGTTATGGTTTAAGCGGTAAGGCACAACTTTTACTGTGAAGGCGAACGTGTGCGTTTCTGGTTTGCATTGCACTTTTTCAAGTTTCACTACAGCTCGGAGAGTAAATGGCGAGTGTTTTCAGACAAGTCAGCATCTCTCATGGAAACCACGGGCAACCAAGGCAATCTGCTAGCAACCAAAGCAACCACAAGGAGGTATCTGGTGCAGCACCCTCTTTACAACTGATTTCACCCCGCGACAGCCAGCAACCTCCAGAGATCACTCGCCAGCCGGTCAGGGAATAACCATTTTTCCCAAGACATTGCCAGGAGGTCGCCAACTGGTCTCTGGGCCTGTGCGACTGAGGACTTTTAACATAAACTTAACTGACTTTACGTAGTCTGGTGTAGTGACAGAGCCACAGAGACTTTATAGCATCTTTGAGCTTATTTTTTTGGTTCAGTCTCATTGCTCTAAGCATGAATTCCAGACGCAGCAGGAAACTGAGTGAGAAACCACTACTGATCTCTCACTGTATCCAATCGGCAGGTCTTCAAAAGGCAGCCAGACAAACTCAACAAAGTAGAGCCTTTAGCAGCTATGAAAACGCAAGTTGGTGGAGGCCAAACCAGAGCTAAAAGAGCAAGAATACGGGGCTTTAAATTCCTGAGTGACCTGAAGGTGCCCTAATGTTGCACCATATCTACTCAGGGTAAAAATCTGTATCTGTTTGTCATTAAGTTTCCAATGTAAACTTTTTACAAAGATAGCATGTCATTGGCATTTACACAGCTGGTTTCATCCACTCAAGCGACCAAACCAACAACTGCTGCTTTAAATTCGCTAATGGCTTACCTTGAACGCCACTTAAACTACAATCATGGTGTTTATCTGAATGAAATGGGGCATATGGTGGATCACAAAAGACTATCCACCTTAACAGAAGAATTGAGATACTGATGGTGTCTGTCGCTGAGCGTGCCATCATGCAATCAGGTCATTCTGAAGGAAATTAGGAAGACTCTGCATTATCATCAAACATACTATAGATTGGATTAGATGGAGCTCAACTTGTCAGAACTGTAAACAAAAGGCTCAGAAAGATGAAACTCCAACTGAACTGAAATACTACACCTATGGGAATAGCAACCTCAGGAAACTCTATATACTCTCTCTATAAAATACAATGCAGCTGCTCAGATTGGGTTCACTTATCTGGGAGGACTTGAATCTCAAACTGCTGGCTGACTTCTGATATTTAGGCAGGCGGGGCAGCCATAATGCCAAGGGCCGTGTTAAACGGATACCCAGTGGTGCCGACCTAACTAGGCAGTGCTTGTGGGAGGATTCAGTTTCCACGTATGACAGTCCAGAGTGACAGCATTGCTCTCAGATGCTGTAGACCTTAATGGAATCAAAGCCGCTCCCTCAGCAGCTTTATGAAAGTGCCTACAGCTGAAAATGTAACTGCAGTTAAGTGTTGGGTGCTCAGTGACACCAGCTTCCCTTCTGATATGATTTGTAAATTTGATGGCAGTCAACAGTGTTGTATTTATGTCTCTACACTCTCCTCAGATACATATGAGACGCATTTAGCACATGAAGCTGGGCTGAGGTGTATGTCATTCACATTTCCACCATAAACCTGCCATCAGTCATCAGTCACTGGGTCCCAAGTTATTTAGAGGGTAGTTTCATTTTCTTTTCTGATTATACCCATCTTAATAGTTGGATCAAATGGCACATTCACCTGAATGTAGTTTTTACTGGAATTAATTAATTTTTTATTGTACATATGTGAATAATTAGAGACTCTCAGTGTATCCAAAGCTGCTCCAGTTTCACAGAGGTCTGCTGTTGTCAAAAAAAGATTAAAAACCATGCAGCAACCTCACAGAAGTTCCAAAATCTGCAGTTCCTCTTATGGCCACTTGAGACTGTCTCAAGAAGTGAGTCAATCCCAAACAGGTTTGGTCTGTATATCTAATTTCCTCTTTTTACTACAACTGTACATGTGTATTTTTTATAACTCACTTATTTAAAGTTTACTAAATCTTAAAGTTTGGATTACTAAGAAAGTGGCCACTATGATTGACTGGTATACTGACACAGATGGCTGTTGCCAGCGGACCTCTCCACTCAGTTTGTGGTGCCTTTTTAGAGCATTTTTAGTGCAATTATCTGATGAAAAATATGGCTTTCTATGTGGTTAATTGTATTAATTGTTCCACCCTCTCATCCAAATGTTCTCATTTCTGGTTCCAAAAGACCAAGATATCAACAACCACAGAACTAAAATCCAGGCTTCAAACTGACATGATGCCTACATACTGTATGTCCATATTAGATACAGAGTCTATGTTAAAAACATACAAATGTGTATCAGTCTACCACAGAAAATAATCCCTAATAATGACCCTAATGCACAACTTGCTCTTTATTTATTGCCTGGGCTTTGTAGGATAATATTTGGCCTGTTGTTAAAAAGAAAAGTATACAGTTGTCATAAAAATTGGGGTCCCGAGTCTTGTGATTTTCAGGGACTACAGATGTTTTTTTATGCCAGTTCTCACAGCTGATTGTTCACAGGCAGTCTTATTAAAAAGTGAATTTATGGAGGCACAACAAGTCCATCCCTAAAACAGAAGTTTTGAACTGTTAATCTTGTTTTAGTAGTCAATCATGGCATCTGTGACCATTTTTCAGAGCAGAGGCTGAGATTTCCATTTGTACGTTGTCTATAATCATGGTGGCTCCCTGCATCACCACCTCAGTGTCCTAAATTATAGCTTCTCTGTATGTAAAGCGTGTTTGTCTGTGTGTTCCTGTGTCATATCTGTGTGTCATCAGTGGTGCTGGTAAGCAGAAATGCTGACCGTCAGGTCCTCACACATACCTGTCTCACTGACAGACACACCCACCTAAACTGCTATATGCTGCAGGAGCTGTTTGTTCAGCTGGAGTGGACGATCCTCCCCTTCTTTCAGTAGAGGAGTAGGGAAGTTAAATTCCGTTGTTTAACAAAAAGCTGTACAGGGTCTGGGGCATCAATGGCAACAGCATACAGCAAACAGATGTTGTATTTTTCAGCTCTGATTTGCTCTCCAAGGGTTGTGAACTCGAAAGTGATGCAGAGCAGATTTAAGGGCTTGTATGTTTTTATTGCTTGGCTGCAGCTCCCACAGGTGCTTTAGGGGAAAGAGTCCAACTTGCTTGTTATGATTGTGGCCCTACTCTTCCTGAAATGAGCTCGTTTTTCTTTTTTGTTTTGCTTGTGTGTTTTTGGTCAAGCTGAGAACCTGCGTAAAATTACAGGAAATATACTGAAGTGTTTCCACTGTGAGTCCTGAGAGACTCAACAATCAGTGATAACAGCTTGGTCTCACTCAAAGTCATTTATTATATTTGCGGCATACACTCTGCTTCACAGCGTGGTTCTAGTTTGGGTTTCTGTGTCATTGCTGGAAACTGTAATTGTATAGCTCAGCATGCGTGCTGACTTTGCAGAGCAGTGAATGTGAAGTAGATACGAACAGGTTGAAATTTGTCCTTAGTTTGATTTTGATCTTTGAGCCTTGGTTGAACTTGTCCTGTGGCCTGCTTCTGACTTCCATCTGTTGAGAAAAGCCATCTGGTGGAATTTCAACACCATTAGAAACAGCTTGACTGGATGAAGATAACTTTTTCCCTTTTCCACCTCTGCTGTGTGCTGGTGGTCTCGTACATACAACCACTCAAACCAAACTGGAGAGCCAGAAATTTGAGCAGTAGAATAAAAACAGCCTTCAGACCACATACTATGTTCAGAAATAACATAAATAAAGATGGCAGTATTTGTCAGATTAATTTATTTTCCTTTGTTTGCCAGGGGGATGTGGAAATAGTAGCTCAACTAATCTAAAAAATGTATAACAATAAAGCCCTGAGCATAAATGTTATAAATGTTAAATGTTAACTAAAAATATTGGATAAGCAGTATTTAAAAAATACAAAATTGATCAAAATGAATAAGTGATTCAAAAGTTTAAATTAAAGACTGATATAGCTAGAACTTTGTATGGTTAACAGTTGAAATTGTTAGCTAATAGTCTGGATAAACTAATTAAACTGTTAGCAAAAAATAATGGCTATACCATTACTAAGCTAGCTAAAATTAAAAAGGCTGAAAACATTTAACTAACTGAAACTGTTACCTAACAAAATGGACTACTAGTTGAAATAGGTAGATAAAAGCCTTAGAAAATGAAATTTTTAGCTAAATAATAAATAGATAAACCCGTGAATAGCTAACTAAAATTAGATATAAAAGGCTGGAATTTATTAGCTAAAATTAAAATTGTTAGCTAACAGTATAAATCCCAAGTGCACCAGCAAATCTACAACAGAATGACTGAAAAAGACAGGAATCAAGGTGTTTCAATGGCCCAGTCAAAGTCCAGACCTCAGCCTGATTGAAATGGGACCTTAAGAGAGCTGTGCATAAACAAATGCCAACAAACCTCAATTAACTAAAGAAAGGCTGTAAAGAAGAGTGGGCCAAAATTCCTCCACAACAATGTGAGAGACTGATAAAGTCGCACAGAAAACCATTACTTCAAGTTATTGCTTCTAAAGGTGGCTCTACAAGCTAAGGGATGTACTTGGTTTTTCACAGGACTCTATGCAGTACATGAGATGAAAACACTTATGCTAGTATATTCACAGCAACAATTCTGTGTAAAGTGGTTAGCAGAGGATTTCACCACGTGGCTAAATGATTGATGTGTGCGCACATGTGCTGTGTATTTAATTTCCTTTCCATGTTGTCAGATGAAAAGCTTGTAAGATTTATAAAGTACCTTTTGAATTATGTTTGCCTGTTTCATAATGTTTACTTTGGTGAGCTGGCTGTTTTTCTGTGTCAGTCAAGGAAGCAGATACACAGATCTGCTGTTATCTTCTTTTATATCAGTCTTTTTGTTTTTCTTTTTTTTTTTTCACTGTCTTAGAAGAACAGAACAGTTGCAACACCTCCATTATTTTTCACTAAATCTCTGGTATTTGGAGATCTGAGCAACTCAAAAGAATCGTGTTTTTGGCCATAAATGTCCTGGCATTAGCTGGTTGGGATGGTGATTTTTTTTCACATCTTTAGCATAATGTTAAGCAGCTGGAATTAATGATTTCAACCAGTTAATGAAGATAATATTGGCTTAACTAGCTTTTTGGTACAAAAATTTAGATAACTTTTAGTCTGTTTTAGAAACTAAGAAGCATGTATGGACACCTTAAGTTATAACCAGTTTAACATACTTGTACAGACTGCTGTACACACCCATGCTGTGTATGTCTCTGTTTCTGCTGGAGATGTCTCCGTGTCTCTGAGGGGAAAACAAAAAGAGTAGGCTGTATTCTCAACAGCTCGGGCTTGCGTAAAACTGTCACCACATAGCCAACAGAGTGTGTCACGGGTGCCGTGTCTTTGGCTGCACCCGCCAATTTTACATCGTGCCATAACAACAGGACCCATCATTACCAAAATGCTGCTGATTGCAGGTCAGCAGAAGTCAGGGCATAAGAAGTAAAACAGACACATGTTCTCAGAAAAGACTTAACAGCATGAGGGAATTATAAGAGAAAAGACAAAATGCCCTGACCAAATAAAAGCAAATCTAGAGGGCATAGCTGCTCTTTAGCTACCGCTTTATAGCCACAAAGAATATTTGCTCTTTCAGCTTGATGGCGCATGTCCCTCGTAGCATAATTACCAGCGACTGCCAGGATTTCAAGGCTTCCTGGCATCCATTCCTCTGGCCTGCCATTCACAAGGCACTTACACGAACGAGCCCTCCAGGGGCAGCAGGCTATTCAAGAGTCAGCCCTACTTTCTTTTCCTAGCCTTTACCCAAGACCATTTCTTTATTTTTCTCAGCAAACTCCCTCAGGACAGGGCCGCATTCAGAGTGAGGCTGCTGACACGTGAGCCGTGGCCCGTCAGAGGCCCGAGCCTGGCATCTGTAAAGTTTTGTAAAAGAGAAACCCTCCAGGGAGCATGCACGTAGAGATTAGAGGGAGGTGAAGATGTTTGGGTCCTGTTCGAGATGATAAGATTTTCTCAGGAGCAGTAAAGCAAGATTGTTCCCGATGTAATGAGAAACAACCCTGCTACTACAGTAGTGCACCTCTAGAGATTCATCTGAGCTGAATAAATACTTTAAATTATATCAAGATGTGTTTTTCTAATATCCTGCTCTAATCAACTAATAATGTGTTTTCTTTCTTTCATTTTCATGTGCCCCCTGACTTCCTGCCTTTTTTCTGCTATTGACCAATAGGTAAGTACCCATAACACTTGCACTACATCTGGAACCAATCTGTGCCTGTAAATTCAAAATAAATAATTTATTCTTGTACATTTGGTAGTTAATATTTCCCACTGCTGCTCACACACACATCTGCAGAAGACTGGGGGTTCACTGCGGGGCTGTACTTAAGTTTCCTTTCCACAGCTGAGGTATGATGAGCCGTGAGAGACCACACCCCTCTCTGTGCATATGTGCCCATTTCCATGGAGACACAAAGCTTAAAATAATACACACAATGGCACCCTTTTTGTAATTTTCTGGCATGAGTTAGTACGAGGTGTCAGTGTGGCACTGACAGCCCAGCTGTGATTTCCACAGTGTGTGCACTCCAGCTCACTGATGCTTTCTACACTGCTGTGTTAGCGAATAAACACACACACACCACTCTTTCAGGCACAATAAGTGGAAATCTTACGCGCACACACTCTCACAGCAGAGCACCACTTTAAAGAATCATCGCCAGCCGTGCATGTTTGAATATTTGATAATAATAATGATAATAATAATAATAATAATAATAATAATAATACATTTTATTTGTGGGCGCCTTTCTAAAACCCAAGGTCACCGTACAAAGCATAAAAGATAAACAGTAAAAAGGATAAAACAGCTTTAGACAACAATTTGTATCGATGTTTAAAGAGAGTAAACCAGCTTGAACAGATAGATTTTGAGTTTTGACTTAAATAAGGGAAGAGAGTCTGTATTCCTGATGTCGGGAGCAGTGTTGTGGAGCAGAGCGGCTGAAAGCTCAGAAACGTGGCTGCCAATCTGCGCCAACGGTCTCTCTGACCACCACCACACATTCATTCATTCACATTTATACACCAGGGGGCACTGGAGGCAAGGTGGGTAAAGTGTCTTGCCCAAGGACACAACAGCAGACTGGCTGGCATGGAGCGAGATTCAAACCACCAACCCTCTGGTTATCAGATGACCCGCTCTACCTCCTGGTAGAGGTTATTGAAAGTATGGGGATCTGTACCAAGTTTTTTAAGAATTGGAGTAACAGAAGCAGTTTTGAATAATGAGGGAACAATTCCAGTGCTGAGGGAAGAGTGAATAAAGGTGGTAATAAGGGGGGTCAGTGAGGGAAGACAGGCTTTAACTAGCTAGTGTTAGCCGACCTAACTAGGCAGGCTAACACATTGTGGTTGACATCCCGACCGGTGTCACGGGGAGGAAGACGAGTTGCGGACCAGATGGACTTTATTGGGTTAGTGTCGTCATGGATGAAATTCCGCCGGGACCCATGGTGGATGTATCTGGAGCGGGGCTTGAAAACGATGTCCAGGTGGAGGTGAAGAGTCACAGGTGAAGGGACGGCCGGATGGACGCGGAGTTGCAGGACCTCAGTAGCAGAATACTGAAGCAATGCTGTCATGGGGCGATAGGCGATGGATAAGACAACCCAGACGAGCACGGACTACACAAACATCCTATTGATCTACATTTCCAATCGGGGCCGGGCACTAAGGTAGACAGATGGAGGAAGCCAGATGTGGATGGGAGGTAGGCCAAAGTCCGTCCAGACAGCAGCAGCACGAGCATTAGCAACCGGCAAAAAAAAAAAGATTCAGGACAGGATTACTCTTAGATATTCAATTAATCTTGTCATCCAGCCACTTTAAAATCTCAAAAATAGCAACCGGTGAGCAGTGGCAGCCAAGCGCACTAGCGTTCACTCAACCAGAGAAAAAGAATTTAGAATTTGTGTGGTACCAGAGAGGTTAACAATAGAGAGATACATGCAGTATAATCCCAGTGTGTCCTGGGAGAGACAGGGTGGGGCTGGGAGTGGGTGACATGTTGGTTTTGAGAAAATGTTTGTTGGTGAAGCGAATGTAATCTTTCAGTTTTTCCCACAATTTTGAATTGTATTTGTGATGGTCCAAAGATATTTTTCAAGAGGGAGACATGGTTCTCAAAGAAATGTTTTTGAAATCCTGTCAACAGCTAAAACAGAAAATATTACCATGTGCACAGCTGAGGTCAGTAACAGTTTCAGCTGTGTGATGGCAGGCTTATCTCTCTATTCATTAAAGTAAAGATGTATGTAAGTGAATTAAGATGTCTGGATTAAGACGTTGTAGAAGGACTTTGGGCAGTAGCCAGGCAGGAGCATGCATGCAGGCCCAGTGTGTGATAAATGTAGACTGCACAGTAGTGCAGCGGTTAGCAGTCTCAAGAAACCACTGGCCTGCTGGGGCCTTTCTGTGTGGAGTTTCCATGTTCTACCTGTGAGGGTTCTGTTTGGGTGCTCCAGCTCCCTCCCACAGCCTAAAGACATGCATGTTAGGTTAATTGGTGATTCTAAATTGGCCATAGGTGTGATTGTGACTTGAATGGTTGTTTGTCTCTCTGTGTTAGTCCTGTCCAGGGTGTGTACTGCCTCTCACCCTGTGACAGCTGGGATAGGCTTCAACCCCCCGCGACCCTGAGTTGGATAAGAAATGGATGGTTTTTGTGACAATAAATAACAGCAATAATCAGCTGCATGCATAGTGAGTTCTTTGTCCTTTAGATAGACTCCAACTCAGATATCTTGGACTGCAGCTAGCTACGGTAGTCGTCCTGCTCTTCTGCCTCGAGGTGGAGGTCAGAATGACCCTCCAGCTCACAGCAGAAATCCAGAGCATAACAAGGACTGCCCTTCCTAACTTCAGTTCATAATATTGGAGTTAGAGTTTGGCTGATCACAGGACCAGGAGTGCTTATCATAGGCTGCCAAGACAGTGACACTGTCAGCCTGCCAGTAGGGAAGCATAAGATGGAAAGGGTCAATGCTAGCTGGTTAGCAGCAACTGAACTCTCAAAATAAGAGAGAGGGGATTGTCTTCTTAGATGAATGAAAAAATAAAAGACACCAAAATGCGTCGCTGTCAGGAATGAGCCTGAGAGAGGATCCAAAGGCAGAATGCAAATGATGTGGAATAAACAAAAAGCTTTTATTGACTGATACAAAGGTCCACAGATATAAGGAACTCAGACAATGAGGCATCCACTCCTGACTGAAGACAAATAGGCAGTCAGAGGGGAGGACAAAGACGGGAGGTCAAGATACAGACAGCCCACAAGGAAAAACAATCACCAAAATAAAACAGGAGGTGGAAACAAGGAAGAAAAAAGGGACTAACCCACATACAAAACAGAGGGAAAAGTACAAGACTGAAGACACTAGAAAAATATGAAGTTTCAAAACACAAGAACAACAGTTAAATCAAAACAGGGAACAAAACTAAACAAAACTCAGGACCATGACAGTCAAAGAGTAAAGTCTGTGTGTGGGAAACACTCTGTTGTATTAGTGATGCTTTTTCTCCCTAAACGATTCCAACTCCTCATGAAGCTTGTGGGTATGGGGGCTTTCTGGGTGTGGCGCTGGAAGCCACCAGGATCTGGTATGGCCTGATCCGCTCCATTGTTTCCACTCAAAGGGCTGCTGGGTTTGCTCCCTGCACATCCATCCATCCTGCCAGCTACTAGTTTGTGTTGGACCAGCCGGGCCTCCAGTTTATTCGCTCTCTTGAGCTGATTCCCACCAGACAGAGATGTGTGAGGGTCAGCCCTGCCAGCTCAGCCTAATGCCACCCCCTCCTGATGACTTTCCCTCAGACGCACACAGGTCACTCGCCTACAAAGCTGACCTCAATCTGACCATAGCTGTCTGTTAAACAGAGGTTTCCATTGCAATCGTCCAGTGCCGAATCTGCCCTCGTCATCTCTTTCCAAACCACACCTTCCCCCATGTCTGCGTTCAGGGTTTCCTATTTTCCCCTCGTTGTGTTTCTCTCCCTTCACACTCTGTCTGTTCTGCTTATTGTGCTCCATGTGAGCGGTGAGTGATGCCAGTAAACTGGTGAAACCAGAGTCTGAGGCTCACACAGCTCAGTGTTTACACAGGAAACTGTGGCGAAAACCTTCTGCGATTAAGCTATTCAGACACTTACATAACAGTCTGCATATTCCTGTGTACCTTTAGCCAGGTTACAAAGAGACTGTCCAAGTGTGTGAGGCTGCTACTCTCACTGATACCGAACACACACATACACATGTATGATTATTTATAATCGTTTTACTGTTTCCATAACCTCTGCAGCTCTGTCTGTGACCTGAGACTGAAGTGCCATGCAGACTTGTACCCTCTGACCCTTCAGCTTGTCACACACTGAGTTGATAAATGAGCAGCTGTGCAGAACACTGGATGTGCTTCTGTTGTTGAGAGCTGGTTTTTGTTTAAATTTCAAACACTAAGCAGCGTGCAGCCTTTCAGTCAAAGCAGAAGGCTGATGGAGGCTGATGTGACCATGAAACAGTAATACGAGACACATCGGGTCAGGCAGGCAGCATTGTACAGACAGGACTGTGCAAGTCTTTTGTTTTATGACAAGTGAAAGAGTTATTTACTTAAACACATATGTTATTATGACTGACACAAGTCAGTGTTTCCCCTACCACTGCCTTTGGAGGACGGGCTATCTTCCTCCCTGCTCCCTCAGGGAACAAAAAGGGGAAAACAAATCATAAAAAAAGCAAAACAAAATGTTTTAATTTACTTTATTTATCCTGCTGACTAGACCACATCCCCAAATGTGATTGAACAACTTTTATTGATGATGAAGCAGCAAGCTAGGTCTGGTGACAGCCTCATCGAGGATCGGCGCTCGCTCCTGGGGCTTATCAATCTTCCTGATACCTTTGAGAAAGGATGACAAACTGATTTTTGCAGTCATTTATGATATTGCTAATTTCTCTCATAGTTTCTCTCCACTGCTGGGTGTGGGAGGGAGAGGAGGAGCAAGCATGGACTCCAGTGGAAGCCAGGTAGAAGATAAGATAGCATTACTCCTTGTAAGGACTCGTTACTGAGGGAAGAGTGAATAATGGTTCCCCCTACTGTAAGTGCAACAAAAGCTTACCAGTAAGTGTAAATTAGTCAAAAACCAAAGGTGGCTAGACGGTGATCGAACCTAGGCTGTGTCCAAAATCACTCATTACTTACCATGTAGTGAGTTTGCCATTTTCTAGTGCTGTCCGAATGTATAATGAGTATTTTATTATATCCTGTATAGTGCATTCCAAGTAACCACAATGTTTGATCTACATAGAACTCCTAATATAGGGAGTAGTAAGTACTGAATGAGTGAACAATTTCAGACACAACCTAAGTCTGATGGTGAGGAAGTTAGTCCTATCAGAGCTCTGTGGCTGAGTTACACCTGAACCAAACACAGCACAGGCTTTTGATGCGTTCCATTTGCCTCGGAAGTCGGATGTTGGAGCTTGGAGTGCAAGTTTTACAGTTTTACTAATGTTAACATGCACTCCAAGCTCCGACATCGTGGATTGTTAAATCGGGGTTGGTGGGGCTGCTCCGACTTTCCGAGCTGGAAGTCCGACTTGAGGCAGTGTTCCAGTTGATGGAACGCACCATTTAACCTGCATGATTTCAAATGTAAAGAAGGCGTAACAACTATTTACTTACTGTGTTTCCCACAGAATTACAATGTATTTGTAGCGGTAGTGAGACGGCATGTATGTGCATGTGCGCAGGTGCCTCTTCAGTGAGTTCCTTATCCTGTGGCTGGACTTAAACTCCACCGTTTTGGACTGTAACTGGTGACGGTAGTCCTTTTTCTAACTGCTCCAGCTCTCCACCTTCTGTGAAGGTGACCCTCCAACTTGCAGTGGATCTCCAGAGGAGAACAAAGACTACCATCTCCGGCTCCAAAACAGATGGAGTCTTTCCCTAGGTTAGAATCTAAGACTCGAGACAGCTGAATGACATCGAGGACCACCATGCCAGTATGTGATCTCTAGTCAATGAAGTCCAGAATCAGCTGGTTAACAGCAACTAGACTTTCAAAATAAGACGGAGCAGATTTTCTAATACTTAATAGATTACATTGATTTCTCCAGTGGATGAATATATAATTCACAAAACATACCGGAGCGGCCTACCCACATTGAGTCTATGTGTGGGAAACACTGCACTGTTTTCATTAGTACAGAACAAAAATATCAATAAACAAAACTGGAAATAAAAAATGCAAATATAGTGAAGAGTTCCAAAACACCATATCATTTATTTTTATCAATAATAAACGAGGATTCAGGGTCTGACCCTGCTGGCTGACTGGATCTTTTTGTGTGTTTGATGTTACAGTTTCCACTCACAGTCCATCTAGGATCTATTTTGGTGTGAATTGTCAGCCCTGTGATAAACTGCTGGCCTCTCCAGGGTGTACCAAACTACTTGTGAAGTGTGAGCTGCTGTAGAATAGGCCTCCCTTCATGAGTGTGCAATGCCAGTACCTTCTTTATTGCACATTTTTTAGTGCATGTTTAAATATGTGGTTCAAATAGGAATGATTAAATGAAATACATCCTCCCATGCCTAATGTTGCTTTGTCATGCACATGGGTTTGTATTAATATTACATAATGTGTACAGTATAAATGCAGCCTGATGACAGATTAATCTCTCATTCTCTTCTTGTTTTTCTTGGCTCTGTGCTCATGGAAAGGTAAATTCACCCCGGCCCCGCTCATCCTGTCTGACCACAGAGAAAACACTTTTGTTTCACCTATTTGAATGCAGCCGTATTCCCGTAAGCTCTCTGGTTCATGTTGACAGAGCTGACCATGCAGAGGCTGCTCACGTTACTTCTTCTTCTTGTTCTGACTTCGGGGGTTTCATTATGCTCTGCCTTGTGGTTAACACTACCTTTATTTCCAGTAAAGACAGGAACTAGTTTTTCTTTCTTTCTTTCTTTCTTTCTTTTTTTTTAACTCTCTTACCAAGAATTCCCGCCTTTCTCAAGGTGCCTCTGAGACGGGAGCGCAGACTGAACAAAAGCGGGAGGTCAAAGGGCAAATGTTTTCATTTTTGAGACTAACAGGCCAGGTGTACCTGGAGGTTATGGAAGCCCAGAGAGCTTTTTCAGCTGGGACCAGCCCAGAAACGCCCCTTCCTCCTCTGCTGAGTCTGAGTGTGTGAGTACTTCAAAGGTGTAGGGAAAGCAGGGACCCGAGCCAAGCTCAGCAGGAGGGCCATTACAGCCCAATAGGAGTCAGCTGTGACCTCAAAGACCGTTAAATGATGTGATATGAGAGGGCGTGCTGCAGCCTCCCGAAGGCCCCTGTAGCAAATCAGGAGGACAGAGCTGTAAAATGAGCTCCTCGCTGATTTAAAGGTTGAAGGAATTTTAAGTGTACTTAAGAATATAGGCTTTTACTTTTTTTCTTACTTGTTTTCTGTCACTTTTTCCCATATGTGGTGCATTAATACCCCTACAAACTGCTTGACAGCTTTTTTTTCCTTGTGTCTGTAGTAACCACAAAGAGTTTCTATCAGTAACTGTTTTTTGCTTTTTCATTAAGTTAAAAAAATGCAAGAATTGGTTGTTTTTATATGTAAGTATCTGAAAACTCAATATCTATAGGTCCTAATGAGGCCTGTGAACAAGTGGCCAAGGAGTTGGTGATTTACTTCAGTGTTTACTGATGTGAGCTGACCTCCCACTCTGTATGCAGACATAATAATGAGGTGTCTAGAGGTCAAGAGGTAAAAGATTGCTGAATGCAGGGCCCTGACCTCTGCCGACCCTGCTGAGTGTGCATGTAAAGGATAGAAAAATGAATTGGCCGTCTCTGTTAGCTGGGAGTTGCTCTCATTCACAGTTTTTGTCATGCTGAGACTTTTCTTTTCATCGCTTAGAAACTGTGAGTCAAAGAGCGGACGCCTGTAAACAAGAGGTCAGGTTGTATGGAGAGGGCAGGGTAATGAAATATTCATACCACAGACAGAGTGAGAGTTGATTCAGAAGTGGAGCTGATATGAATGACTTGTTTTTTTTCCCAAGATTTTAATGAGAGAACATCTGCAGACGGTAAATTCCAGATGATTTCATTATTGTTTTCACTCCTCCTGATAACTGTAAATCATGATTTAATTACAGTGAACTGAGAAGTACAGTGGCAACTCCCACTTACCCTGTTTGAGCTGTTCAGTGTGACTAAGGATTGATTGCAAAGCACAGCTACAAGAACTCAATCCTCCCTGGATGTTGTCATTCTTTAGCAGCACTTTGATATGTGTATTTTTTTGCTCATTGGTGGATTATTGGAATAAGGAGGGTTTAAACTGCAGGTTTAGCTTTCAGAGTTGCATCAATAAAAAAAAAAAAAAAAAACCTTTCATAATATTGTTTTAAATGTTGGCCTGTAAGGTTATATAAATAGATTTGTTAACATTTTCTTTTAGTTTTCTCAAGCATTAACGTGACATTTATATTAGTCAGATACGATATACAAATATTAGAGTGTGAGGATAAGAAGTTAAAAGGTGCCAGAAATGTGAAACCACAAAGGTTAGATTAAGCAAAGATCATTACGGCGTATTATCAGACTGAGAAACTGAGGACTTCACGCTGATAAGGTTGCAACTTGTCCATTATACCCAAAAGCACACCCTTCTTTATTATCTATTTTACTCTAAATGGGTCTATAATTTTCAAAATGAACATCGTGATCTATTAAAAAAGAGTTACAACTAGCGACTGACATCATAAACTCATCAGGAAGGTGTTTGCTGAGGTCTTAGATCATGTTAGAAGTTGGATACTTTTCTCATAGACTTCTGTACAATCTGACTTATTTTTTGCAATCACCAGTCGCCCCCTGGTGGCCATGGGAAAGAATGCAGGTTTAACACCCCAAGAGTATAATATTCTGTGGGCTTTTCACTATGAGCAACCCATTCACATTTCATGTAGCCATTTGATCTCCTGTTTATATAAAAGTACAGGTCAGTGCCAGGCCACCCTTTTCTATTTATTCTTTTTTCCAGATTCAATGTTAATATCACATAAATGTGTTATGATGCTCTTACAAAATTGCCTGCTCATTACTGTGCTGTAAAACACGCCGCACACTCCCGTGAACATTACACAAGCTGGAAAAATTTTACAAAGGAAATGTTTCTGAGGACGTCAGATGTTTAAAGCTCAGTTTAACACATCCTCCTCTCCTGAAAAAGACTCTGCCTCAAAAGAGTGAGAGATCTTCTCATTGGCATCACGCCTACCCTGCGATATGCAGCACTCTAGAGGGTTCAAAATGGAAAGTATTTCAAAGTCACCACAGCCTGCCATCAGACTTTGTAGTGGTAATTTGAAGCAGCTGAGAAAACAGTCGCACACTGCTCCTCTTCTGCAGCTCTGAGCGCTGGGCGATCTTCGGGATTTCAGCACAGCAGCAGCAGCAGGGTTTCAGATATTATCCAAAATAATTTTTAGTCAGCGTGGTTTAAGAACTGTATATGTGTGTTTAGGATATGGATAAACATCAGGAACTTTATAGCTTTGTTGAGGAGTGCATCACAGGCAGGAAGCTTTGGGGGATGTGGTTTTGAGATTTCTTTCCTGTTGATTAATATATTTTTGGGCTTTCCAAACTGCTTGTGTGGAGGTCTATGTGTTGATGCACTTCACTCATCAAACATCTGCCTCATTATTTGCCTTCAGTGGAACATTGTGTTTATTGTGAGGTTATGTATTTTTACTTTTTGTAATGGAAACTATGCTATCTGATGGGATTCCCCTGCTCTTCCTTCATTTTCACCCTTACTGTACCTCCTGGCACACAAGCAGACAGACAGTTTGGCGCTCCAGGCGCTGGTCCAAAATCTAAAGCAGCGTCTCCCGAAAGCACACGGGTGATTTCATTTCACCACCAGACGAGTTTTCATGTGTGGGCTTGCAGCACTGCCAACCCGTGCATGCTGACCTCAAGTCAGGAAATACAAGCAGACTTTAGTGCCTTGTATTTCAACAGGAATCATTTCACACTCCTTCACTGCTTTTCCCGCGGTGGTGATGTCATAAAAGTTTCACTATATTAAAGAATGAATTAAACAGATTGAAACATCCCTCAGTATTACTATACTATAAATACTATAAATAGAATCATCATGTCCTGATGGGCGTATTCTCGTTTCTCAGCCAGGTAATTAGCTGACTGGTATTGAGGGACAGTAAAGCACTTTAGGAAGTTAACCAGCAGTTTCATTACTGCTCAGCAGCTGTTTGCTGTGGTTCCTGCAGGCACCTGAGAGCAGCATTGGGCTGCAAAAACAGCTCATTAGCCCCCCTGTAGACCTCCTGGTTCCCAGCATCACATTCCAAGCAGAGCCCACATCAAAGCTCCAGGTGATGGGAGGGAGTGCCCGTTTTAAAAGGTGTGGTAGGAAGAGAGAGATGGGAAGACCTTTAGTTACTTGCACTAAAATTAGTCTCAACTATGACTGGCCTGTGCAAGATGCAAGTCCAGTGTCACAGTGGCCATCGGGAGCAATCCCAGGGGCAGCTTAAATGCTCCAGTTGTAAACAAAATAGGCCAATGAAATTAGATAATTACCACATTAATCTGCTTTAAAAGCAAGCTACAAGTTCCACCTTCTACTGCAGAGACAAACAGGCCTTTGGATGGCAGTACACCAGGTGGATATTGGGGGAATTCCTTCCTCCCAATGGTCCAGCCCAAAGAGCTCTTTTATTATGGATAAATTTCTGAGAGGATGTACAAGGAGCTGCAGCTCAGGAGTGGTAGAGTGGGTTGTCTTCTATTCAGAAGGTTGTTAGTTTTTATCCCAGGCTCCTCCAGTTTTGGGACTGAACTAGATACCTCTAAATGTGTAGAATAAAGTGCTGTGTGAGTTGCACATCTGGTTATAAGTCTGGAAATTCTTGCTGAATATATAACATAAACACACTACTCAGAAAAATGCATGTAATTTAAAGACAAAGAATAACTATATATACATTTTGATAAGCAACCTTTGAATGCAGAAAAATACTCGCCTTATTAAATAATCCTCACTGAGAGGACAGGTAGTATACCAGTATAAACAATAGGCCTATAGTGTATGATTTAAAGTAAATGCAGTTCACTAGAAAACACTCACACACACAGACATCAGGTCAGTTTTTTTGTGCAGAATATTTATTTTACCCGAACTCAATGTAATGCAAAGTTGTTGAATCAGTGGCTGCTCTGTTTCCATGAAGTTACAGTGCCTATGGCCTTCTGACTTTTTATGCCATCAATACAGATGATGCTGAGAAAAAGGAGGAAGAGACACAGACAGATGTTGGTGTTGCTGAGGAGACTAATAAACACATGATAAGTCTACAGGATGGTAAAAACTGAACTAAAGCGTCTAATTTTTTTTCTGAAATATTATATATCATTACAAGTTCATATTAAAGTCCAATGTCCAATATGCCTTTTCTTATTTTCTGCCATATATAAACTGTTCCAATGGTGGATGCTCATATTAAACATGGGCAAACGTTCAGATAATGAGGTCAGAGTATGTGCAAGTAATCCCTGTGACCCTCATTATTTGGACCTTTGGCCAAGAGAAAGTAAGGAAAACCATAATAGCTCCCCTTTAAAACAAATAATAGTTTCAGAGATGCAATCATACTGCAATTATGGGAAGTATAGTATCCAGGGTCTGTGGGGAATGACCAGTACAGTGGTCCTGTTATGCTGTGAGGGGCATTTGGCAAGGTTTGTGTCAACTTGTTCCATTGCTCTGTGGCCACACTTGCAGCCAAATGCAGTAATGTCATGGGGTTAGAGTTCAGTAGTAGAGCATTTTACTGCAGATCAAGAGGTCTCTTCAAATCCAGCTGCCCCATTTCACAATTATGTGAAGACGGAGGACAAATCATCAAGTCATTCTGAGTGATCAGCATTTAATCTTGTGAAGAAACGTTTCCTTTCTGATGGGAGTGGCTTCTTCTAGGATAACAATGCCTCCATTTTTAGGACACGAGGCCTCACTGAATGCATGATTCACAGCTCAAAAATAATCCTTTATTTTATATATTTAATCCCTAGTCTGAAACAAGGTGTGTTAGCTCCTCTCACTTTAAGACGAGTTTCTTCTGATTTGCTGCCCCTCACAAACAAAAGGTGTGAAGGTGGGTGGGGGCTTCTGTGCTCACAGCCAGAGTTGTGTGCCTGATATGAGCATATAAGCCAGATATATCAGCTCTCTGTGACAGAAATTCTGTTATGCTGTGGGGGTGTATGTACAAATAATGTCAGACTGCTCTGAATACTTAGTTTCAGACAGTTTTTTTCTATTCTTGGACCTGTACGATGCTAGAAAGACGGGATCATTGTATATGGTCATCTGGCTCTAACAGCTCTGGCTCTAAGCACAGAAGTCCCACTAAACTAAAACAGTTTGATTCAGACATGGTCTAAATCAAGCCCTGGTATGAGATAAATAGGGATTATTTTGAACTGTGAATCATGCAGTTAAATAATAATAATAAACAGTGAAATTCCAATAGGGCTTTTGCACATTCAGACCCTAAATTTGGAGCTGGAAATGAGCACTTCAGGTCCATTTTAAGACTACAAAGAGCCAGAGAAAAGACATTGAGGAAAGTGACAAACAAATTACCTTTCTGCCAAAAATTACACGACTGCCACTTTAATCTATAATGAAACTCATCCTTTTTTGCTTTATTTATGACTGAATAGACTCAAAATATCTGACAGATGTTTATTTTTTATTTCCTACTTGTCAGATCTTTTTGTCCTAATTGGTTCTTTAAACCTATAATCCAACCTATGTAAAGGTAGTATCATACCATATTTCTGCCATCCATCCTCCCATTCATCACTCTTATAATCATCATTTCCACATTTCAACAACTCGCATCCAAAACAAAGTGGTTGCAGTTGTTCCTCTCAGGGTTTCCCTCAGCTGGCCTGTTGGCTTTAGCCTCGACTTCTTACTGAATGATAACAATCTTGTGCCCCACCTGCTGCAGTGGGTCAGTGGCAGCGACATCACCATCACCATCAGCTGGGTGGGCTCAGAGCGGATTACCGGGGAGAGGGGTATTATTGTTTTTCTGCTGGCATTGGGACTCTACTCTTCGTGCTTTCCTAATCAGACCTCAGAAGGGACTCTCTCCAGCAGCTGACTGGACACTCAGCAGGACAGCAGCATTGTTTCCTCTAATAATCGCAGATGTCAGATTGAAGCGTTTTCATTTTTGGCAACAGAAAAAATATAAAAGGATAAGTCTCTGCAGTTTGAGCAGCATCTGTTTATTTTTTGTTGAGGTGAGTAAGCTCTTGTATTTGCTGTGCCATTGCAGTCTGCTGTGGCATGCATCTAGTTTTAGATGCTTTACAGATTTCTTTCACTAAACATTGTGGTTGAAATGTGTGTTTTCTAGCTCCTCCTAAATTATTAATTAATTGCAATGATATTTGAATATTTAACATTTAAGTTAAGTGTATCTACTGTCCTGTGCATCCTTTGGCATTCCTCTACACTCTCCACAATCCTCCATTGTGGGTTAAGCGGTCAGTGTTGTTTCAGTGGTTTGGATTAACACTCCTCTCCTCCTATAGCACACCATAAACAGATTAGTGGTCGCCAAGTCAGGGCATGGCTGGGCCATCTGTACCCTGCACTGGGTGGGGACAGGGACATGGGGGAGGAGTGTGAGCAGATGTTCCAGAGGGGCTGTAGGTCAGTAGAGCCAAGGGACATCACTGTAAAGTCACATAGGACACGGAGTTCCTGTTGAGGTGACTGATTTAATGTCTCACTCTGATGCTCAGAGTTAAAACCACCCCGCTCTGTCATGGCTCTAAGATGCTGCCTCGCCCTCACACCCCAAGGTACTGTATAATTTACTGAGGCTTTAATTGAGCTGCATGTACCGCCCACTTCTCTCTTGCTCTGCATGTCAACCACAGCGGTTTCACACTTTGTCCGAGCGTTGTCACAAGATGTAAGAGGTGATGATGAAGAGTTTGTTTTTCATGGTTAGTTTGACCCATGTTAGAGAGCATGCACAAAGTCCAAATGCTCCACACCCACTACACTTTCCCTGCAGTGTCTGATTAGTAAGGAGGTTTGGTTTAACCCTAGAGATGAAAAGACTCAAACATTCACTCATATAAATTACACACAGCTGAAAGAGGGAAGTGTAAGCTCGCCTGTCTGCCTGTTGCATGTTCAGAAGTTCAGATTTTTTTTAAATCTAAGTGTGACCTAATGGCTGACAACTGTGGCTGTGTTCGCCCAGGCCACTGGGAAATTGTAGGTGTGTGAGCGTAGGTGTGTGAGCGTAGGTGTGAGGTGGTTTTGCCTTGGCTCCTGTCTGGGCCAATACTGAGTAAATTACAAGGCAGAGACAGTCTGGGGATGCATGCAGGCTTTCATTGCCCCTCTTCTCCTGGCCTGCAGGGCTGAGAGCAGTGGGGGATGATCCTGCAGCAGATGAAGAGGTGAAGATGAGATTGATAGGCAGTGTCACAATGCAGATAATAGAGTGTGTGATTTCACCTCACCAGGAAAGTTAACAGGAGGATGCCACAAGCAAGGAAGGAGACGAATATACAGAGATGTTCCTCAAAATTTTCTGCTTCTACTCACCTGAGGCCATGTGGCTCATTTGGCTCAATATAGCCATGCTGCAGATCAATCAGCCTGATGTGAAAGAAACAGAAAGCTGCCAAGAGGTCAATGAGATGACTGAAGCCTGATGTGTTTTCTTTGGCCTCATTGGGGGCAACAGCTGACCACTAAATTACCACTAAAAGCTTTCCCCATATGGGCTTCGGTGTCCATGAAAACCTCTCTTAAAGGCCTCTTATGAACTCGTGCTCTGTTGCACAAGCACAGCCTCACTTAACCAAGATTTCAATGAGCAAGGTCAAAGGAAGTACTGATGTGTTTTTTAGCTGGAGGACGATAAAAATGGGGAAGGTTGAATGGAGTCAGGCAAAGAGAGCACAGTGTTTGTCCTAGTTGTGGTTGCTATTGTTGTCAAATAGGTTTTTAGTGTGTTGTGAGACACTGAGAGTGTCACAGCAAGGCCAACAGTTCACATCTCAGCAGGAAGACATTGAGGGGAGAGGCTGACAAACAGTTTCAGAGGGCTCATAGCTCCTCATCCCAACACAATTTATATGACAAATGCATCATCGGTTGCCAATCTGTCTCACGTCTGAAATATTGTGGGCGTTTGCTTGGTTATGTATTACTGCACAGATATTACATGGGTAACAAATCAAAGAAATTAATATAATAAATGCAGATGCATCTGTACAGGTCAAAAGGTGTCACTGAATGTTTAGATCACAGGGTTTTTCCCTGCATATAAAAAAATTTGGCAGCCAGTCACACAGGTGACTAGTTCATGTTTTATATTTGAGACCTGGCTGTATATTTACAACACGTATGCAAAGTCATATATAGCAGCCACTAGGAAACATCTGGCAGGAGTAAAACACTTTCATTGAGAACCAAGTGAAGCAGTGCTTATCCACCAGTGTAAATCTCTGCAGAGTTCACCTCCAGCGGATCCAGCTGTGCAGGAGACGCAGCACAGAGCGTGTTTTCAGTTCAGCAAGGTCACACAGCAGAGGGCTTTTAGATCACTCTGGAAAACGTCAGGTTGTGTCGGCGTAACTGATAAACACGCTGCATCTCCTGGGGATTTCATGCATTTCACAGTGTTTCTTAGAAAGGACCTGCCAGAGGATTCACAGCAGTGGTAGTGATGTCAGAAAACCACTTTATATACGCAGCAGTTGGATCCGCAGGCTGGGGTTTAGTGCCGTGCTGCTGCGCTGGGTCTTTCTGACCTTTAGTAGCTCCAGTCAAGAGTTGGACTATGTCCTTTTTGTGTGAACGAGGCTAAAGTTAACTTCTGGCTGCAATACAAAGCAAACTGGGAGCCAGAGCTGCCTCTCCTCAGACACGGAGGTCAGACAGAGTGCGATTCAGCAAAGCTGCCCGGTCAAGGATAGGCCCAGAAATGTCAGGCAGGTAGGAGAAGACTGACAGATCTGTCTTTGTCTGCTATCAAAGCAGAAGCTCAGCAGTTAATCCTCAGGATTTTACTTGGATTTTGCTACAGATGTCTGAGATACTATCTCACGCCAATGATGCAGTCTTATTTCATGCATCTTAACTATGCTGTTATTTTAATCTAGTTGTGTTGGTTTCTCTTGTGACGTGTTTCATTTTCACATTATTCCTATATGAATCACTCCTGTGCATATTTCAAATGGTCAACATCCAAACAAGCCCCAGCACAAAGACCAAACTATGTCATTTCAAGCTCAAACTTTCCCCTATTCATGCAGCCCCTCCATGCTTTATGTGTAATTTGAAGAGCTGCCTCTCTGTAACTTGAGGAGGTGTAAGGGGGAGCAGGGGGATTATTCCATGTATTGGTCAGTGTTTTAAGGATGAAAGTCACACTATCAGGTTGCATTAATAGCTATTGTTTGGCTGCAGGTGATAACATTGCATTAGTAAACAGGCTATTGTCCTGCTAACATTGGATGTGATTATCATGCTTTTCAGTCTCAGGCTTTAATTTGAGGCTGTTGTTCTCTGTACTAATAAAAATCCTTTAGTGTTCATATGTAGAAGAAGATAACAGTGAAAGCCACCACAAAGGAAAGCTCATCAGTCACATTTGTCAGAAGTTGTGGAGTTCACCCTAATGGTCTTAACCACAAAAATGCTTGAGTGGAAATTTAAAGGTTTCCTTACAGTACCAGTGAAGCTCAGCAGGCCAGCTGTGATGAGCGCTGTCTTTCCGTTATACAACTCTTGGCATTCCCAACTAGGGTTACATGTACCCCAGAAGGCACCTCTTCACTATCCAGGCGACACATGTAAAGATTTACTCAGCAGAAATTACATGGATTGGCAGTAGCCATTGACTGTCAGAAGTAATGTATGAATGACAAAAAGTGACAGCTGAAATTATTAGCTAACAATTTGGATAAACTAATGAAATGTCAGCTAAACATGATAGTTTATAGTTATCTAATATTAAAGATAAAAAGTTGGTCTTTATAATGTAAATGTATGGCTAGCAGTTGAAATTGTTAGCTAACAGCACGGAGGACCAAATATTAGATAAATATAACAGCTGTGCAAAATTCTGATTAAAAGTGGGAATTGATTAGCTTAAAGTGTGGCTAGCTGTTGATATTGTTAGATAACAGGATAAATTAACCACTGACTCAGCAGCCACTTCCTTACGTACACCTTTTCACCTGCTTGTTAAAAGAAATATCTAAATCAGCCAATCACATGACAGCAAAACTGAACGCATTCAGGCATGTGACGTGCTGAAGTTCAAACCGAGCATCAGTATGGGGAAGAAACGTGATTTAAGTGACTTTGAATGTGTTATGGTTGTTGGTGCCAGACGTGCTGGTCTGAGTATTTCAGAAACTGCTAAATCCCACGCAACTGGTTTACAGAGAATGGTCCAAAAAAGAGAAAATATCCAGTGAGCAGCAGTTCTCTGGGCAAAAAAAATC
>VUQI01021830.1:69348-82292 GCA_015106735.1 Paratilapia polleni
AAAGAGTAAAAAAAAAAGAAAAAAAACAAAAAAAAAAAAAAAAACTGAACAGCAACTAGAAAAAAACACATGCAAACCACAAAGGTCCAAACAGGAAGTGAACTATGGTCTCCTGACTGAGAAACCAGCAACTTACATGCTCATAGTAGCAACCTATGGGAGCAAAGGATACCATTGCCACGGCCTTCCCTGACACAGACTTTGTAGGTCTTTAAAACAGAGCTGTTATCTCTCTGTGCCTTGATGCCAAAAGACACGTTGTGCGTAATGGAGAACAGCAGGTAGCATCTGACAAAAATGGCATTATGTGACACCCTGGGATCAGAAAACCCCACCTACCTGCAGTTAAAACCTTCTGTTTGAGAAAAGCCACTCAGAAGAAAGTTGGCTTGATAAAGAAAGGGGAAGGGAGTTAAAACCCAGTATTAGATAAATAAGGATTATTTTGATCTCTGAATCATGCAAAGCTACTCTACCAACGTTCGTGAATAAAAAATATGTAGTTGGAAATGAGCATAATGGTTCCCCTTTAAATAATATTTGAATGGTTTTCATTTCCTTTTAACCCCACCCCCCATGTAAACTTTTAAAGTGACATTCACATTTCTCCCCCCTAAAAGCAGCCAGAGAGGCATTTTAGAGATGCGACAACACAATTAGCACAGGTAAAGAGGAAAGAGGACTGTGTTTGTAACGTGTGTCTGGTTGTTTCATTCATCTATATTTCATCACAGTGATAATGCAGCATTAAATGTTCAGGATCAGCTCATCAGCCTGCCCTGACCCAAATATTTCAGTCCACATATTCCTCCCCACGAAGTTTGCCCCTAATGTTGTCTTTGATGTTTGTGTGGAATATGAATATCCATGTTCATTTCTGTCATGTGTTTTTGTCCTTTGTTTTGTTTTTTTGCCGTGTAATTCAGTTTGAATCCACCCGCTCCTCCTCCCCTACCGAATGTTGCCGCTTCTCTCCCTGGAGCAGAAAGGTATTGGTCCCTTCCCTCCCTCACCTACCTCCTGAGTGCTCCTCCTAACACCTTATTTCACCTGTCTGCCCTGTTTGATTTCTTATTACCTCTTTTTAAATGCATGCCCTCTCTTTCTCTGGCAGTAGTAGTCATCCTGCTCCATCCAGTTCAGAGGGTGGGGTGATACTGAAGCCGAGCACCACTTAAAAGTTTCACCCGTGCTGACACATCACACGTTTACATACTGTTGTTGTTGTTGTTTGGGTTCGAAGGGTTTGCAGTATGTGAGGAATGTGTGTGAGGGCCACAATCACAGCAGCCCGGGTTTCTCTAATGATAGGGTCAGCTTCTCGAAACTTGCGCCTGTGATTACCCATAATCCCTCTGTGCTGTGGTTTCCCCACTGCACAGCTGACAGCCTTGTGTTTCTCTCTTTATGCTGTTTTCTTTTTTTTACTGAGGATCGTGCTTGATGCCCGCCGTGAGAGAGAAATGAGCTCCAAACTCTGCCACTCCTTCTTTATTTCCTCTCATCCTGTACGTGCCCACTCTTCCTCTTTTCCCTAATCCCTCGTCTCTTTCTTTCAGCCGGCTCATCCTTCCTCTCAGGCACTCTCTCAAAACAAATCAGCTGTAAATGGTCTCTCTTTGATTTCTTTTTTTCAACTAGTTGCGAGAAGTTTCCTAGGAGACCAGTTTCTTTTGTGGCCGGGGTTTTGTCAGGGTCTCATTGGTCTGCTGGGAACGGGGAGCACAAAGGCTCGAGAGCCGCCTTTAAATGGGGGTGGGAGGTTGTCGGGTTGTGGAGGTGGGAACCAGTTGAGCCTGAGAATCACTCCCAGTTTCACATGTGTCTCTGTGTTGGAATCTCAAGGTAAGAAATTAACAGCCTAAATTTCATTAGCATGAAGGTGTAAGGACAAGCGGCTCTGCAGAGTTTGAAATTTAGAGTCTGAGGAGGCCCGTGGAAAAAGGATGTGCAGTTGTGTAGAAGTCTGATTGACACTGAAGCTCAGAGGAATGCTGCTGTGAAATATTTCCTCTCAGATATTTCTGGACACTTATTATGCAGGAGATCCTTGGAAAAATGTTGGATTATCAGAGCTAAAAAGTTGGAAATTACAGTTCGTCATATTTCCATCCTGTGAGTGGAGGGGGTTTCCTTTTATTTATTTGTTAAGTATTTGTCATGACACGTCCTGTAGACTGTGTGTGTCAAACTTTTTATTAGCCTGAGGCTCTGACACAGCTGGGTTTCCGAACTCTGTGTACTTTATTTTTTGCATGACGTAGAGATTCTTTGAATGCTTCTTGTGCTTTCCATTCTCTCTCTGTTTCCGAAGCATGCTGTTCATTTCCATTACTTAATGGTTTCTTTGGACTCCAACATGAAACTCAGCAGCTGGAAGGGCATGTGTATTGATTTACCTCTCCTCTGCCTGCAAGCAGGCTGCTGATTGCTGCAGATTAATAAGACATTAATCTCTACATCTACTCTTCAGTTCTTTCCCAGATAAACACTGTGACAATACCAGTGTAATCCCTGACTTTAATCAGCACATTCCCCTTTCTGAAGCTGAGTTTGTTCATTTTCTAACTCTAACTGCCGTACCACATCTCATGTAATGCCGGCCTAACCTTAACAATCTAACCATGCAAATATCCATCTGTTGCAGGCTGCGCCCTCTGACCCCGACTCTGACGGGGTGGCTCTAGGTCACCGGTCTAAGTTTCCCATCCCTAACATCCCCTCCACCCTGGACAAGCAGACTAACTGGTCTAAAGCTCTGCCGCTGCCCACCCCAGAGGAGAGAATGAAAAGCAATTCCCAAGTCATCACCTCATGTGTCATCCCCATTAATGTGACCGGTAAATTGAAATCACTGAATCTGTTTGTTGTGATGGGACTGAGCTGTGGTGTGGATTTCTTAGCTCTTCCTCAGCAGCGGTACCTACCTTTACCATTTCTATTTTTTTTCTTATTATCTTTCTTGCTTTAGTGTTAGATAGGAATATTGATATCACTCACATGACAAAGCAACAACTAGGATATGGTTAGTTTAGAATAAAGACTGGAAACAGGGAACCAGCTTGCTTGACTTTGGAAGGTAAAAAATGACAACTAGCATGTAATAAAAATGTCATATAATGTATTTTTAAATCTGTACAAAAACCGAAGTGTTAAAACAACAATTTGTGATTTTCAGCATGCCAGGAATGAAAGTTAAAGCACCCACCTTCCCATAAAAGTGCAATTTTTAACATTTTTCTTTTGCTTAAGTTAAACAATGCAATATAATATTTTCATTGGTAAACTTAAGAGTTGCTGGTTGTCAGATTTTAATACCTTTAGGCAGAGCCAAGCTTACAGTTTAATCTCTCTGTCCAGTCTTTGTGCTAAGATAAACACCTCCTTTCTTCAGTTCAAATAGCAGTTATAGCAGTAGTTCACCATGTTGAACTTTCCATGTACCCACATTCATTACAGGTCACAAAATAATAGATTATGTATTGTTGTCTGTAAAGATTTAAATTATAAAAACATCTTCATTAGTGAGCTTTAGAAGTGCTGAAAGCTGAAAGTGACATGAATGCTGTTTTTTGTTTGGGTTTGGTTTGGGGTTTTTTTTTGTTTGTTTTTTACATTTGGCCATGCTAGACTGGCTCTTTCCCTCTGTTTCCACTCATAGCTGGAACTGCTAAGCTAAGCTATCAACTTGCTATAACTTTATTTTTAGAGTAGCGGCATGAAAGTGGCATCAACACCCCCCCCCCACCCCCACCCCCCCATTATTAATTAGCAAATTAGTCAGTGTTGTAGGGATACCAACCAGTAACCAAAACCCTCATAATATCTTAGAGCATTGGTTCCAAATAGGGAGTACTTATTCAGTAGCCAGAAAGTACGTGGAAAGATTAGCTTAATTATTACAGAATTGAGAGGATCTGAATATGTTTTAGCAAAATTTTTAACAGCTGACTGAAAGTAATGGATAGCTGTCAAAAAGATGAATAAATAATCAAAATACACAAGTAATGGTCATAAAGGGAATAAATGGTTGAAAAAATCTGTTAAAAGTATGGCTTACAGGTGAAGATTTTAGATAATAGTGTGGATAAAAAAAATAAAATTATTAGTGTAACATACTGGATAAAAGTATGGTTAGCTGTTATAAATAAAAAAGTGTGGACTGAAATAGCAAGATAAATGTAGTGTAGCCAACAAGCTGAAATTGTTAGTAAACACAATAAACATGTTTAATTACAAGTAGTAAATCTTGCTAAATTTTAGCAAACATGTGGATTAACTGTTGAAATTGCTAGCTAACACTTCAAAAAATTTTTTAGCTAAACATAAGGGATAAGCAGTTGAAATAAAATAGCTAGTTAAAATTGTAAATAATAATTTGTTAATGATTTACAAAAATTATTTCTAGATGTTAAATTCTTCGCTAACGGTATGAATTACAGTTGAAAATATTGGCAAACACTATTAAAAGATTGTTAGTGTGAAATATTGGCCAAACATTTGAAATACAGTAGCTAAATAAAGTAATAAATAAATATTTGTAAATTTACTAAAAGGTGTGGCATGCAGTTGAATTCTTAGCTAAAGTATATATTTAACAGATGAAATGTTGGCTAAACATAAAAGAAAAGAGTAGAAATACCAAGCTAAGTAAATTAAATTAATTACAAGTAGTATTTCTAACAGTTAAACTGTTAGCTAAAAGTATAGATTAATGATTCAAACAGAAGTTAATTTAGGGATAAACAGTTGAAATAGCAAATAAATAAGTACAGATTAACAGCTGAAATTGTTAGTTAACGCTACAAATAAAATTAGTAGCTAAACATAAGGGATGAACAGTTGAAATACAGTAGCTTGCTAAAATTATGAGTGGACACTTGTGAATTATTTACTTAAGGTATTCCTAGCTGTTCAATTGTAAGCTAAATGAATAGATGAGCAGTTAAAATTGTTGGTTACTACTATAGCCAAATTTGTTAGCTAGATGTAATGGATAAACAGTTTGTAAATAAACATTTGGAAATTATTTACTAAACCTATGGCCCCCTGTTAAATTGTTAGCTAAAAGTTAAATGTATGGATAAACATTTGAACTAACAAACTTAAAGTACTGATAAATGGAGGAAATTATTAGCTAACAATACAATACAAATGTTTAGCTAAAGATATTGGATAAACTAACTAAATAAATAAACAGCTATTAAAAAGAGTAGTGAACAACGGTAATGGATGAAAGGTTTAAATTACAAACTAACTGTTATGGACAGCTGAAATAGTTGAAAAATGAAAGGCTGAAAGTTGTCCATATCCACTTATTTGAACATGAAAGGTGTAGTGGATGTTTTTTATGTCCATCTGACAGGGCTGTGGGGATATATCAGATGAACAATGTTGGGTTTTGGCACTTCTCGATAACACTAGTTTTTGTTCAGAGTCTTCTTTCCCAGAAATAATGAAGTAGTTGGAAGAAATAAGGAAATGTTGCAGTTCAGTCACTACTAAACAAGCCATTATTAATGTTGATACACAGTCACTCTCAATGTGCAAGTCATGCTTTGTGCCCTGTTAACTTTGTTTCTTATGCTTTGATGCTTTGTGCCTGCCATTGCAAAGAGGCAAGATGCTGTGACATGAATGCTGATTAGTTCTGTCCAAATTGTTGAAAAGGCCTGCCTAACGTTATTTACTCTCACTCACTTTGACTCAAAAGGAGAGCTGTACACCAACACTGGCAGAGTCAGAGACAGTGGAGGGTAAAAAATGCACTTTGTAAGCAAAGTGCAGCAATCGCTATGGAGCTGAAAGCCCTGACCTGCAATCACATGATAGTCATAATGTATGGTGAGGGAAGCAGAAACCTTCACAGCAGGATTTCTCTTATGGGTACTAACTCATCATCAGTACTGTTTGTTTTATATCTGTATCATAAATTTCCTACTGTTACCACTTAGTCATTACATTAAGCAGTAAATAACTTACTGCTTTGAGCTCTGTCAGATCTCTTACCTCCACTCCTCATTGCTATTTTTGTAGAATACTTAATTTAGTACAGCTGAGTGTTACCTTAAATATTTCTTTATGTGACAGCGTTGAGAGTTAAAGAAGGAATTTCTGCAGTCGCCACCAAACAAAGATTCCTCAGATGTGCTGTCTCCGTTGCAGGGGTTGGCTTTGACAGAGATGCTAGTGTGCGCTGCTCGCTTGTTCACTCGCAGTCTTTGCTTCAGAGGAGACGGAAGCTGAGGAGACGGAGGACTGTCGCCGGCGTTCCCAGACAGGTGCAGCAAGACTTAGGTATGCTGACACATGCAATACATGAAATTTACTGCTGTTATAAAGATTAAATGAAGTGTTTTCTGTACTGTTTTTTATAGTCACTTGAACAAAAATGGTTTAATATTAAGGGGCAAAATTACATGTTGTGGACCTAAATACTAATACTGATTAAGTGCACAAGGAGACATATTTCGTTACAACTCTGAGGTATTTGGGGTGCATTTAAAGGAGAAGTTCACCCTAAACTCAAATTCACATTTATCTGTCCTTTGGCCAGTAGTGCTTTTTATTAGTGATAAAAAGCACTATTACTAAATAAATACTAAAATAAAATAAATACATAAATACTAAAATGCTATTTGATATTCACTGGGGACTGCCTGACTTTTCTTCAGATTATTCCTAAATAAATCCAAACTGCTCTCAAATTACAGTGCATAGTTGTGGTAGACTTGTTACATGCTAACTTTACCTGAGTTTACCTTGTGGCTCTTGTTGTCATTTATTTTTCACAACATATTGCTGTTTTTGTTTTTGGCTTTAGATGTTTCTCATGTTTGCACAGTAACATCTAATCTCACCACACAACACTCATATTATTGGTCTGGCATCTGGTATTAAGTAGCATCTTCCATTTTTCCATCTAATTGTAGCTGGCAAACAGCTTCCTTCATCTTAAACCCTACCAGAAGCTGATAAAAACCAAGGAAAATGTATTTTAAAATTTATTTTAAGACAAGAATGTTTTTGTAATTATTTAATGACTATTTGAATCATGAAAAGCAGCACCATCCCTTCTATTTATTTATCTGTATTGTTTTGGTGAGAGGTTAGTACCTAATTTTAGATTTGTAGATATGTATGCCTTCTCTTGAATACATTATAACTAAATGGCACTTTCCTTGTGGTGCTCAATGCACCAAAAAAGTACATTTGAAAAAAATCAGTTGCTCTTTCCAGAAATCATGAACTTTGTCACTCCAAAAAAGCTGCAAACTTTGTTGTAAGCAGTTTCATATAGGAACTGTTTTCTTTTTACCAAACTACAGCCACAAACTGTAACACTGTAGAAAGACTTCTGTATCCACCAGAGATGTAAATTTCATTTTGTGGTGAACTGTCCCTTTAATATTTTCATTGGACCATCAACAGCAGAGAGATGATGGAAAACGAGTCAGGAAGATGCAACAGAAGTCCCCCACCCAACTCATACTGTGGTTATGGCCACTGTCTTAAATCCTTTAAAAATATTTTCTGCTCATTTCCAGCTCCATATTTTTATTCTTGGGCTGTGTTTAGAGTAGCTTTGCATGATTCACAGTTTAAAATAATCCTTATTTATCTTTTCCTGGGCCTTGATGCAGCCCTTTAGTTCATTCTTTCTGCAACAAGCCGTTTTAGCTCCTCCCCCTTTAAGACAACTTTCTTCTAACTGGCTGCCCCTTGTAAAGAAAAGGTTTGAACAGCAGCTCAGAGGCAGAGCTGTGTGCCAGAGATGACCATATTAGGGATATCCCCTCTCACTGACATCATTAAGAGCCAAGAGTCAAAAAGAACTGTCTAAAGAGCTTTTGACTCACAGAGATTACTTGTACATGTACTGGCCCCATTATTTGAAATTTTGGCCACGTTTAATATGAGCATCCATCATTGTAACAGTATATATATGATAGAAAATAAGGAGAAGCTTAATAGGTCCCCTTAAAATATATATTGAGAAAGAGTGCTCTTCTCAGTTTCTCATTGTCTTTCTCTTATGGTTCTTGTGCCTCTTTCTTTTCCCAGATTCTGATGATTCTCCTGGCTCCCGAGAGCGAACAGTGATAGTTCATGCCAGTGCAGATATCACCCCTTCCAACCAGGAGCTTGCCAGCCATCTCAACACCAGAGACTCCGGGTGTCAGACAGAAGACTTTTTGATCTCAGGAGCGCCATCTCGGAGGAGGATCAGGCTCCAGAGAGGCCAGGGAGTCTCCCTCTCCCATTCTGCAGGAAACATCTCCTCCCTGCCCGACAGCACAGACGCCATGTTCACCGCTTCTGTGGGGGCACACCTGCGTTCCCGGAGTCTGCCCCGGAACACCAGTCGGATGCTAGACAATGGGCATAATGACAGCGATGATGAGGAGGAGCTTTCCCCCTTTGACACAGAGGGGTTCCTAACTGGGCCCAGGAAGTTGACTCTGAAGGATGAAGAGGAGAGCACTGATGACCAGGCCATGTCTGAGCACCAGCTGGGAAGCCCGAATTACAAGCAGCTGTCACAGAGTCCAGAATGCAGCTGGATGGAGCGGACCAGATCCCACCTGCCCAGGAAGGCTGACATAGGCAGTTATGAGATCTCATCTAGCTCCGACACCTTTAGCAGCCCTGTCCATTCTGTCTCCACTGCGGCGGTGCTAGGAGGCCAGATGGACCACAAGGAGGACCACCAATCTTCCAGTGGGAACTGGAGCGGCAGCAGCTCCACATGCCCCTCCCAGACATCAGAAACAATCCCTCCTGCAGCGTCTCCACCGCTGACTGGCTCCTCGCACTGTGACTCTGAGCTCTCCCTAAATGCTGCCACTCATGCTAACGACGACCAGACCAGCTTCATGCTGGACCACTACCAGGGCCTCAGGACCCAGAGAGCAGGCTCCTTCTCCTCCACAGCTATGGACATATTAGAGGAAGTAGGGGTCAGCACTCCCATCGAGAGGGAGTGGAGTTACCCCCACCCGGAGCCTCCTCGCTCACAGGACTTCAGTCACGAGCCAAGCAGAGAGGTTGAGAGCAGCCTGGGCTGCCCCAGTTTCACCAGCATGGCCACCTGTGAGAGCAGCTTCTCTGACAAACCACCGTCAGAGAAAGCAGACACCGTCTCACACTACTCTGTGGACAACGAAGGTTACTACACCTCCATGCACTTTGACTGCGGCCTGAAAGGTAGCCGAAGCTTCACTTATAATAACTATGCACCCTCAGGCTCTGACTGTGGTCTGTCTGACTCAAGTGGTCACATGACTCTCGGGAGACGCTGCCTCTCTTTAAGAAAACCAAAGGTGAAGCCGTCTCCACCTAAGAGGAGCTCCTCCTTAAGGAAAATATGCAGTGAGGGAAACATCCCTGACAAGAAAGAACCAAAGATTACATGCGGGCAGCAGCTTCCTCTCTCTGCCAAGGAGAGGAAACTGCAGCTGGCCTTGTCTGGCTCTCCAGCTCACATAGAAATCTCCTCATTGGTCAGAGAACCCCGGGTGGTCTGGGGGGTTGAGGGCTCAACTGATCTACCTGACTTAGGTGTGTTAAACTCCACAGATGCTCATTCATTTAAGGACGAGGGCGTTGTACAGTCAGACTATGCAGATCTGTGGCTCCTGAATGATTTAAAATCCACCGATCCTTACCGATCGTTGTCAAACTCCAGCACAGCGACAGGTACGACTGTTATCGAGTGCATCAAGTCACAGGAGGGCTCAGAGTCACAGACGTCTCAGTCCGGCTCCAGAGCCACCACCCCTTCACTTCCATCAGTCGAGGGAGACTTCAAACTGACATCCCCGGAGAAGCTGGCAGGCCTGGCCAGCCCATCCAGTGGCTACTCCAGCCAGTCAGAAACACCCACCTCCTCATTTCCCTCTACCTTCTTCCCTGGGCCACTGTCACCATCAAGTGGCAAAAGGAAGCCTAAAGTCCCAGAGAGGAAGTCCTCTCTCTCATCACTATCACTGCAGTCACTGTCCTCCAGGGATGGAGCAACCTCAAAGAGAGATCTGGAGCTGCCGATTATCCCTCCCTCTCACCTCGACTTAAGTGCCCTTCACAGCGTCAACAACAAGACCACCGCTTACAGGACCCAGATGCAAATCCTTCACCAAAACAAGCAGAAGACAGCAGTGTCAGCCAAACCTGTAGCACCTCCCAACTCAGAGGTGTACAATGCCCACTCCCTGTCCATTACACCCACAGTGCTGAACTCAGTGCAGCTCCGATCCGTCAGTAAGGCACACCAAGAAAATCATGCAGCTTCCAGACCCCAATATCCCACTGTGAACTCACCTAGCAAACTTTCTACTAGTAAATCTTTAGAGCTCAAGAGTCCCGTACTGTACAACTCACACCATCATCATCTTCACACATCCTCAAAGGTGTCATGTGTGTTTACCTCAAATGAAGAGCTTACAAGTGAAAGTACAGCATGTCAGAGCAAGAGGAGGAACGAGCAGGACAGAGAGGCTCCTATAGAGAGTGTGACAGCATTCAGGCTACAGTCAGACTCACGTTTAAACCAGAAAGGCTCTGAAGTCCTTGAACAACCCATAAGTGAAGAACGAGAGACCTGCAGAGAGTCGTTAGAAACACCCACCTGCCTCAGAGACTTCAGCTCGCAGTCAGAGTCTTTATCACAGCAGCAGTCTGAAGAAGTAGAAGAAGCGTATCCTCCTCCTCCTCCCCCTGTTCTGCACAGTTCTCCAAATAGATCCAGCAATCTGGATAATGTGCCTGCTACTGACAGTCAGTCTGAGACACCGCAAGGAAGTCCAATCAGCAATGAAGGCAGCAAAGAAGTGGATTCATCAGGTGATTCATCTGAAAGTGCCTCGCAGGACAGCAAGGAGGAGTCCACGCTAGAGATGGAGGACTATTTCAGTAAAGGTAAGAGTATTAATGTCTTAACCCCTCCTCAACACCCAGTTTAGTTTTACGATACTCACCACCATTCTTTCCTATGGACCCTTCTCTTGCTTTTTGTTGCCTCTGTAAGATCTCGTGCAGTGGTTAGCACTGTCACAGGAAGTAGGTTCTGGGTTCGACTCTCCCATTCAGCTGGGCCCTTTCTGTGTGGAGTTTGTATGTTTTCTATGTACCTGCGTGGACTTCCTCCCACAATCCAAAGACAGGCGTGTTTGGTTAATTGGTGATTCTAAATTGGTTGTAGGTGTGGATGTGAAAGTGTGTAGTTATCTGCCTCTCTCTGTTGTCCCTGTGATGGACTGGCAGCCTATTCAGGGTGTAATGATGTACCTCGCCTTGTGTCCTGTGACAACTGGAATAGGCTCCAGCCCCCTGGGACTCTAAGCTGGATAAACCTTTAACAAAATGGTTGAATGAAGGTCAATTCTGCCGGTTTCTAATGTAATTCTAAATCTAAATTCTTCCAATCTGTGGAACATTTGCTGAAATGGGGTTTATGGTGCAAAAAAGTGTTGATCCCAGATGTGCAAGATCATAGAGCTTGTAAATTGTCAGAACAGCTGTGTCCAGCATGCACACAGGGACCACTTTAGGGAGGCACAAGATAAATTTTAAGGGTGGTGAAACACAGGAAAAAATATCTAGATGCTTGCACAACACAAAATTGTAAACTTTTCCAGCATGCCCTTTCACAGTGCATCATAGTTTGTTGCATATGGTCAGCAAAAGGGGGACCAACACCATATTAGGCAGGTGGTCATAATATTATGGCTGATCGGTGTATAGAATGGGCCTTTGATGGGTGACTAAGCTAAGCTGGTGAGTAGTTCATTAAATATAAGTATATAAAACTGTGAAATTTTCCTGTTAACAGACTCTACTCCCAGTGACAGCGCTGTGTCCCCAACACATGATGAGTCAAGGCCAGAGGATGACGGCGTGTTTCTCTCACCCACCAAAGCTCGCACCACTGAGGATCTGTTTGCCATGATACACCGGTGAGTGTCTTAGAAAGCAGCCTGTTCGTGTTTACTCAAAGTTTACAGAGAGTCTTTAATCAGTGTGTTCTTCCTTAGGTCTAAAAGGAAAGTGTTGGGGAGAAAGGACTCCACTGAGTTGGGTGTGAGGAGCCGCCTTGGTGGCGCATCGGGAAACACACCACCCAACAGCACTGTGAGCTGTCCAGTCTCTGTGGCATCACCTTCCTCTCCTGTGACCCCACCGGGGCCGCAGAGAGTCCCTGGTCCCATCTACAGGAATGCAAAGAAGTCCAGCACCTCCAACGAGGAGTTCAAACTACTGCTGCTTAAAAAGGGAAGCCGCTCCGACACTAGTTACCGCATGTCAGCTACAGAGATCCTCAAGAGCCCCATCACTTCTAAATCACCTGGAGACTCTCTGACGGAGTCACCCAGACATCCCGAGGAGCCCGCCTCCCCTCAGCAGCAGCTCCAATTGGGACAAGACCAGCACTCCAGCCCCTACCTGAAAACCAACGCAGAGGGCTTCTCCCCAAAATCCTTCCCAACATCTGCTGCTTCCAGGCAGGGGCGCTCCAGGATCCCCCCGCCGGCCAACAGCAGCCGCTACAGCATGCGCAGCAGGCTGTACTCAGCGCCCATGCAGGCCATCTCTGAGGGCGAGACCGAGAACTCGGACGGAAGCCCTCATGACGACCACTCATCACAGGGCTCCACGTAGAAAAGACAGCAAAAATGAAATGACTTTATTAGTTTACAGTAAAATCATATGGACCAGAATGAAATATAATATATATATTAATATGAGATGTGGCTAGGGCAGAAGATTCTAATTGGATGAACAGTTTTGTTTAAAAAAATGTTATAAATTTAGTAATTGATGCTGAATTTTAAAGCTGTTTTACCTGTGTTTTATACAGACTATTTCTAAAAAAAAAAAAAAAAAAAATTTTTATAAAATAAAAAAAAAAAATAAAAAAAAAAAAAATTTAAAAAAAAATTTATATA
>VUQI01021830.1:86098-97507 GCA_015106735.1 Paratilapia polleni
GAAGTGAGGGCAGCTATGAAGAGGATGAAGAGTTGGTCCAGATGACATACCTGTGGAGGCATGGAGGTGTCTAGGAGAGAGGGCAGAGGACTTTTTGACCAGATTGTTTAACACAATCTTGGAGAGGGAGAGGATGCCTTAGGAATGGAGAAGAAATGTACAGGTACCAATCTTCAAGAACAAGGGTGATGTGCAGAGCTGTACATCATAAAGCTATGGGAAAGAGTTGATGAAGCTAGGTTAAGAAGAGAGGTGACGATCAGTGAGCAGCTGTATCGTTTCATGCCAAGAAAGAGCACTACGGATGCAATGTTTGCTTTGAGAATGTTGATGGAGAAGTATAGCGAAGGTCAGAAGGAGCTGCACTGTGTCTTTGTGGATCTAGAGAAAGCAGGTGGAATAGAGCCTGGAGAGGTGGAGGTATGCTCTGGAGAGAAAAGGGATGAAAATTATTAGAAGCAAGACAGAATACATGTGTGTGAATGGGAGTCAGGTGGAAAGGTGATCTTGCAAGGAGTAGAGGTAGTGAAGTTGGATGAGTTTAAATACCTGGGGTCAACCATCCAAAACAACGGACAGTGCACAAGAGAGGGGAAGAAGAGAGTGCATGCAGGGTGGAGTGGGTGGAGATGACTGTCAGGGTGATTTGTGGCAGAAGAATAGCAGCAAGAGTGAAAGGGAAGGTTTACAAGATGGTAGTGAGGCCTGCTATGATGTGTGGTTTGGAGACGGTGGCACTAACAAATAAGACAGGAGGCGGAGCTGGAGGTGGCAGAGCTGAAGATGCTGAGATTTTCACTGGGAGTGACCAGAATGGACAACGTTAGAAATTAATACATCAGAAGGACAGCTCAGGTTGAGAGGTTAAAGTTAGAGAGGCAAGGCTGAGATGGTTTGGACATGTGCAGAGGAGGGACAGTGGATATATTGGACAAAGGATGTTTAATATGGAGCTGTCAGGCAGGAGGAAAAGAGGAAGACCACAGAGAAGATTCATGGATGTGGTGAAAGAGGACATGCAGAGGGTTGGTGTGACAGAGGAGGATGCTACGGATAAGGTGAATGGAGGCAGATAATCTGCTGTGGCGACCCCTAAAGGGAGTAGTAGAGGAAAGTACATTCCCTTTGACTGCCTGTGTCTATTGCTTATCCATATTGTCTTACTTTTATGTAGTTAACTGTTAAAATGGTTATCCATGCCCTTTGCTTACAATTTTGACTGATCAGTTTTACCTAATAATTTTCTAATTTAGGCTGGCTATTTAGATTTTTCATCCAATTTATTTAAGTAACTTTGATTAGTTTATATGTACTGTTAACAATTTAACATTTTAGCTATTTCGAGTATTACTTACCTTTTTCCATCATTTTGTCTAATTGTTTGATCATCACTTATCTATTTTAATCCTTTACTTGTTTCTCCATATCTGCTGTTAATCTATTTTTTTAAGTTAACTTTTATGCTTAAACTTGTTCAGATCCACTCAAAGTCCTTTTAGAAGTAAGTCTTGCAACTTGGCAGCCATTTTGAAATGCCTCCAGGCATATTTTGAAGAACTGTATCTTAATGAACTTTATGATACTTGTCTTATAATACATGTGTACTGTTACATGAAATTTTTAATGTAGGATTTTTACAGTGTGGTTCTGCTAGTTTTATTTAAGTATCTGGATCCATCTCATAACACCTACACAGGGTTCAAATGGCTTTTTATCTTGTGAAAGTCAAGACAAACTGTCAACACATTTTGTCACAAAATCAAAAAGCATTGCCGGGTTTGGCTTCAAAGTATTATATGGGGTTATTCCCACAGCAGCGTGAGTCTAAAAAAGATTTTGGCTTTGCTTTGACAAGATGGAATAATTAGTTTGGGGGAAAAACAGTATAAATCAAGTGTATTAAAAATTATGTGCATGAGCAGTTGGAGAAGATTCAAGCTTAAAAAGGACTATAACAATGTCTGTCTTCATATCCAAAACACATTTTTGGCCTTTTAAACCAAATGCATATTTTAGACTGTCATGACTCTAAGCTCATATACTTTATGTGTTTTGCTGTTTCTTAACTGCACTGTAGGGTGCCGCTATGAGCTCACCTGGTTCAGCAGGCAACCCATGTACTGAAGACTTGAGTCCAAGGGCCTGGACTCGAGTCCTCTGCAGACCGTTTCCTGTCACCCTCACTCTCTCTCCACTTTCTAGTCTACTCTCTGCACATTTTTTGGCCTGTCTAATAAATGTGTCGACTTCTGGACTTCATGGTGTCCAAAAGAGTGACAGGGATATATTTTATCATCCTGTGCACACACATATTTCTTTTAAAATGTTTGATTTATGTTATCTTTTTCAAATTCTTCCAATTGAATGTTTTACAGTACTGTGCAAAGGTCTTGAGCCACCCCTCATTTCTCTATATTTTGCTAGGAAAATGGGAAATAGGTGCAGCAATTTATTGAAATGTGCAAACTTTAATATAAATACAGTATATAATGCAATGTGATGGTACTTTTCTGTGTTCATAATTCCATCAATTTTGACAAGATCCCCAACACCACTGGCTGAAATGCAGCCCCAAACCATGACAGAGCCTCCACCATGTTTTACAGACAGCTGTAGACACTCACTGTTGTACCTCTCTCCTGACCTCCTCTGTACATATTGAGGATGATTAGAACCAAAAAATTCACATGCGGATTCATCGCTCCATAAGACCTGTTGCCACTGATTTTCAGTCCAGCTCTTGTGTAATTTGGCATACCTCAGCCTTTTCTCCCTGTTTGCCTTCCTTAAGAATGGCTTCTTGACAATCACCCTTCCACTGAGACCATTTCTGATGAGGCTTAACTGAACAGTAGATGGATAAACTGAAGGGCCAGATGCATCTCTCAGGTCCTGTGTCAGGTCTTTGCTGGATTTTTTTTCCCTATTTCTTAAGGACATGACTTTCAGATACTGTTTATCTGCTGCAGACAGTTTTTTAAGTCTGTCACTTCTTCTTTTGTCCTCCACTTGTCCATTTTCCTCAAATTTTTTAAGGACACACTGCACACCATGTTGAGATATGCTGAGTTTTCAGCTAATAGCTCTTTAGGAATCACCTTGTTGGTGCAAAAAATGCCATTTTATACATATACATTTTTCATAGATTCAACTAAAGAAATGGGAACAATTTATTTTTGTTTGTTTGTTTTTTTGCACAGCTGGGATAGGCTCCAGAAACAGGGCAGGAAACGCAGGGTACGGAAACGCAGGGTACGGAAACGCAGGGTACGGAACACACAGCAATGATGGGTGACGCAACCCTGAACAGAAGCAAACTGAGAGTTTAAATACACACGAGGTAATCAAGGGAATGGAGCGCAGGAGGGTGACGAGACACAGGTGAACTAAATCTGGATAGACGTGACACAGGAAGCAAAACTGAATATAAGACACAGAGACGCACAGCAGTCAAAATAAAACAGGAAACACGAAATACTAAACACAGACACGGAGACTTGACTAACATGGGGAACATGGGAGGAAGCAGGATACACTGAAAGACAGAAATACAATAACTTAACTATAAACAAGGAATCCTGGGAATATAAATCATAATAATTAATAGACAAGAGAAACAAACTTAAATATAACTTGAAACTTGAAATATAACTAATTCTCAAAACTAAAAAGCATATCAAATACACAAAAAACTCAAACCCCTGGGCCAAAGACCCAGGGACCCTGACATTAATTATGCTTGAATGATTCATAAGTGTGGCTTACCAAACAAAACATTCCTCTGAAAATGGTCAGGTACAAGGGCTAGACTAAAAATGTGTGAAAAAGCAGCCAGTGTCCAAAGAAAAACATTGAAAGACCTTCAGAAACCCTGGAGAACTATTGCTCAAGACCACTTTAAAGAATTCCAAGAAGGTCTGGCTCCTTTGAAGCAAAATATAAACAAATGAGGGGTGACCTTTGCACACTACTGTATATTTCAGGATAAACCCCTTGAAGTGTATCATCATGGTTTAAAGGGGTCCAAACAAAAATGAAAAACAGAACAATACAAAAGATTCTAAACAAGATAAAAAAGAAACAAGATGAGTTACAGCCTTAGACAAAACAAATCTGATAAATAAATTACTGAATAAAGAGATAAAGGAAGAAAAATGACAGTGGTGGTGTTACTGCTCAAATAATTTGTCTTGAAATGAAAAAACAAAGCATGCTTGAAAAAGCAAAGTAATGACAGGGAGTCGATATTTAAAGGTAGCTTATTTCAGTCAGAATGAGGCAAAACATAAAAGCTTTTTTCCAGTTTCCTTTGATACAAAATTGCCAATAAAGAGGATCTGATCAGAGCTTCTTACATAATTTGAAGCATGGGAACAAAAAATAGCTTCAGACAATAAGGACAGTCAATGTTAAAGCATTTAAAAAATAAACTAGTATCAGTGTTGTCTTATATCAAGAAATAATACACCATACTCCTTTTCATTCTACAGTTGAATAAGAAGAGATGCTTTGAAAGAACTGAACTAAACTTGTCCCATCAAGGAAATAGGACTGAACCCCTGTAGTCTAGATGCTGGCTGTAGAGGTGGTGAAGAAAGAGGAGACTTGCATGAGGCTTTGAGCGACCAATTTTTTTTTTAAATGACATAAAAATTGAAGTTACCAACATACCATCCTTTGAAGATGGGCATCACAGACACTAACTAAATGTGTAGTTTTTTTTGTGCAGCCCTCAGTCATATACAGGCTCCCTAAAACGCCAATCAGTTATCAAAACTGCAACAAACCAGGCCATATAGGCACAAATATTATGAGAGAGACATGGCACTCGTGGCGGTAAAGCTAAGATTTAGAAGTATAACTTCAATGGGGGGGAAAGTTTTTTAAAACCTTATTTTCAAGGAAAGTCTGCAAACATTTACAGCTTTTTTCTAATCAGATTTGACAACTGATTCTATAAATACAGTTGAAATTAAAGTTAATTTATGTAATACTTAAAAAAAACTGCCCAAATATTTGCCCAGAGGCCTTCCTAGATAGATAACCAAGAGTCTAGACAGGATCAGGTTCTTCTCATTCTTCTCATGCTGACTTATGCTGACCTCGAATCAGGTGGTAGGGTGGGCTGTGGGAGTAGTGCCACAATGAAATGACAGAGGAACCACTTATTTGAGATGAACACTAGAGGGCGTTCTTCAGCTAAGTCCACAGCAGGATGTCCTCTGGGTAATTTAATGCAAATTGAGTGTAAATTTCAAATAGGCCTCTTTGTGTCCTGGCTGTGATTATTTTAAACATCTGAATGGGTCTGCACACGTTCCCCTCTGTATAACACACTCAGCTCTTAGCTGCAGTTACTAACAGGACATATCTTCATATGTTTTGTCACTTCCATGGTCATGAGCCAGCTCTGCAGTCAGTGCGTTAAGTTCCTTTGTTGCTCTGGCTAATGTCAAGCGGGCCAGTGACGGACAAAAACGCCCTGTTCTCGGTCACTGCACGTCAGCTGAGCTGAGATTGTGAGCGAAGGATAAAAAAAGGTAAACAAAGCCTTGGACTGTTTGGGTACCCATCAAAGGGCACACTGACGGCGAACCCTGACCTTGATTAACATTGGAGACACAGTGGCTTGGCGTGACTGGTCAAGTATTTTTGTTCTCAAGGGAAATGTGTGGGATGTATCACAATGTAACTGAGTAGACTGAGAAGAATATGACAATTTAAGGTTAGACAGCATCTCCATGAGTTATCTTTAACCTTTGATGTTTGACTACAGTCTGAAATCTCTCACTGTCTTTGTGTTGAACAGCAGGCTTTGTGTCATTATTTGCCCTCTGGCTCTACAGACAGTACAGTAGACACAGTATGGGACTCAAAAAGAAAATGCCAGCCCAACATGCTGTTGTTTTTTTTTATCTTTGTCTGATTATGACGAGCAAGGACAAAGACAAGTAAAGACCTCCAAAAGAACACACAGATTTACAGCTCACTGCACATGTAAGGGAGTGTGTGAAAATTAGCGAGCACATCAGAGAGTAAAGAGACAAAAAAGGAAGACATGGGTGTAATATTTTATTGTAAAAGGAAGGGGTTTTTTTTTATTCCTTTATTAACACAAATATGTTATTTTAGCTTGACTTTTTTGGGGATTTACATTATGAATATTTGTGGTTTTCTTGTGTAGCAGAACTAAATACCTTGTTGTAAAAAGACATCTGTCTCTGTAAAGGTGTGGTTAGATAGAAAGTGAAGCTTTCAAGTGGTTAAAACTGCACCAGCTGTAAGCAGCCACCAATAGTGGAAAGTTTTTTTTTTTTATTTCCCTCTCATCTCCTCTTTGTATTACTTTTTTTTTATATGTTCATAAACTGGGTTCATAAAGCTGTGATGAACTTAGATTTCCATACATTTTCTACAGAAGCATTTACACATTACACTGGTGACTATTTGCATCACTGCCAGCAAGCATTGGATCCTGTTTACGACAGTTTTTTGTAAAATTGTGCAGCCTCTTTATGCATTACATCTGAACACATCTAGCATATAGACAAAAAGTGCAAAAGATGGATATAGCTACCATGATTACACACTGGTCTTTGTGTTTCGAAACCAGATGTGACAAAGGAGGGGTGGATCATACCCTGAATAATCCTCCTTTCTGATTCTAAAATTGTGTTTTATTCAAAATGACCTGAAACTTGTGATTGAGCTCAAAATGTCATCAGGAAAGTGTCTACTGAGGTCACAGAGCAAGGAAGTCCATTTTCCCATTGACTTCTGTAGAACTGGAAATCTTTTTGCAACTACATGAGTCACCCCCCGCTGTCCATTAATCAAGTGCATGTTTAAGGCACTTTGCCATTGGCTTACACTCAAAAGCTACATCCGTCTCTTATACTATCTATGATCAAGCTGCAACCTTCATGGTGGAAAAATAAAGCCGACGTGGACGTGCCAAAACTGCAGTTTCTCAAGGGGCCACCTGAGTGAGCCAATCAATGTTAAACTGCCCAAGTAAATTGCATTAAAAACATGTTTTAGCTGCATCCTAAACTGGCAAATTTTTAGAAAGTAGAAGATTTCAAATGAACTCTCATACATTTCCAAACTGAACTCAAACACTACACAAATCTACGCTAACCCTAGCCCTAAAGGGAGCAGCGTGATTGTGCATTGGTTATAAAGAGCCTTGCAGACCATCCTCTACTTTCCAGATGTTTACAGTCAAAATATGTACAACACCCAGTAATGTGGACTACTCCTGTTTGTGTTTGTGCTGTTGTTGTTGTTCCTTTAGTTTAGACCCTGCCCTGGAGAACTTCTTTGCAGTGAAATGAAAGCCATCCACTGCAGCCAGCGTCTGTGCTTCTCATGCTGCTTTCTTGTTCTGTAATGATTGTTGTTCTTCCCTGTCACTTTCCTTTCAACCAATCAGCATTCTGCCTATGCATAACTTCATCAGCATCCAGTTATGGCCTGTTGTTTTTATTTTTGAAGAACTGCACGTCTGCATTTATTGCATACCCATTATCTTTCAGTCTGCGTAGCCAAATACCTACACAAACAGACACAAATGCAGTACCATAGATTCAGCATAACCCTAGATGGGTCGCTTATGACCTGGTGGAAGTGAAGAGGTTAAAATTAGGGGCACAGCTCCTTTGATTGACAGGTTGACACAGAGTTTAGCTGCAGTTACTAACATGCCATATCATTACAGCATAACGGTCTGTGCTGTAAATCCTTTTGTCATTCTGGCAAATCTGTCAAAATTGTCATAGTGGACGAAAGCGCCTTGTTCTCGATCAGCACGCGACTTGTTGGGACTAAGTATAGACTGCATATATAACTACAACCAGTTCAGGCTGATAATTTTTAGATAATTATCCAGCCTTTGTTTGGATTTGTAATGTGTAATGACATAATAATGTTTAATGACATATTTCCCAGCACATTTAGCATCAAAGGATCAGAAAAATACAGCAGATCTACACAAAAACTTGAGGAAAAACACACTTAGATGGAGAACTGCCCTATATTAATTTTTCAGCTTCAGTGCTGATAGGAGAGCTACAGCATGTGAACAACACATTCATGTGTATTTCCTCATGTGAGTAATGCTGACTGCAGACAGAGAGGGGGGAGGCACACTGAGGAGGTAACCACACCAAAGTCACCATCATGCCACCAGGGTACATTGTGAGGCTCATTAAAGTGCATTAAACAACCTCCCTGCGGAACAATGAGAGGCCCCGGGGCCCTGAGGCAGAGCCCGAGGCTGGCTGGGACTGATATGGAGACCCAGGGGATCCTGTTCACCCAGGCCTGTCACTAGCAGACTCTCATCCACAGCTGCCAAACTCCATTCTCCTCTGATTCTGTCATCAGCCAGTCAGCAGGCAAAAGCTGTCTGGAGCTAAAAGAAAGGATAAAACACAAGCCTGTCAGCACTCAGAAAACATGCTGCTAGTCCTATTTTGTTCCTTAATTGTACCTACAGGAAGATAGTGTGGGTTCATGATCATGTCATACAACTTCATTTTTATTACAGTATATTGTAGGTTTATGATCAAGCCACTTAACTTTCCATCCTGTCTATATTTGCTCTTTTCCTTGTATTGTTATCAGAATCAATTTATTATTGGAAACCTTCCTCTTCATATACTGTCAGTCATGTACTCGCCTATATTTCTGGCTAGTTAGGGAAATGCTCCCTAGAAATTAAAGTGGATTTAATAATATGGGAGTGTACCAACTCAGCATCCGTAGTGTGATTTTTCTGTTGTTATTCTTTGTTGTTTAATGAATCATTACTACAGATGAAAATTAGCTTATCTGTTAAAATATACATGTTGTGCACTGATAGCTATAAATAAGCACTAAATTTGATAAATTCTGTAAGCCCCAAAATACAAGCCTTCTCAGAAAATGTTATGTAAATAATTTGGAAATGTCTGGATCAACTTTGTGATTGTGTAAGACTGAAACAGCTTTTTTTTAAAAATAAAAAAAACACATGGATGTTTGTTTTTGTTTTTTGCAACTTTTAGGACATACCATTGGGTTTTTTGCTTTGTTATGTTTTGTTGTGTTTTGTTATGTTTTGTTGTGTTTTGTTATGTTTTGGTTTGGTTTGTTTGGTTTTCTTTGTGTGTGTGTGTGTGTGTGTGTGTGTGTGTGTGTGTGTGCGTGTGTGTCCAATATTTTGATTGATGACAGTGATATTTTTTTCTTTGTAACCTGGGCATCATTTGTGGCCATCACCCAGAGACTACAGGCTTAAAATAAAGAGATTAATTGGGCGGGGGAAAGTACAATGTGTAAGACTGAAAAAAGTAGATTTTTTTTTTAAAAATGGGAAAAACATTATTATTATTTATTTTTTTAAATATTTTTTTGAATTTATTCTGTATTTTATTGTATTTTTTATTTTATTATTTATTTGTTTAGGAAATACCATTGTTATTTTGTTTGTTGTTGTTTATTACTGTTTGTCTTTGTTCCTGAATAAAATTACATTATATATTATAAATTTTCAATATTTAGGATTTGTTTATTTCTTAATTAATTTTATTGTATTATTTCTAACTTTTATTGTTTTTTGGGGGTTTTTTGGTTGTTTTTAGTTTTTTTTTATAATTTTAATTATTTACTTAATTTTGTCTGTGTTCCTGGATGAAATTACATTGCTTAAATTTTTAACATTAAAAAATACAAATATAAATTTTTTAAATATTTTATTTATTTTTAACTTTTAAGAGGTATTTTTTAAGTAGTTTATTACATTCATTTTTATTATATTTTTATTATATTAGGATATACCAATATTTTTTCAGTTTTTTTAAATTTTGTTTCGTTTTGTTGTCTGTTCAAAACGAAACAAAAGAATCCTGAAAGAATTTACATGGTCTAAAATTGAAATATAAAAAAATACTTATACGTATTAATAGAATTTTTATTAATACTTTTTATTTATTTGTTTGTTTGTTTATTTATGCCACATTTTCTTCTTCGTTTCGTTTTTTCTGTCCCCGCTCAGTGGTGAGGGAGGGGGAGGTGGGACCGCTGACGATGCTGCGTGCGCAGCTCAGTCTGGAGTCGCTACGACGGGACCGCAATGAAGAGATAAATGGCACCCTTATCTATTTATTTCTAAGTATTACGAACCTCGGTCATTGTTAATTGAGAGAGAGCGGCCCGATAAAACAGCTGCTAACACTTCGGTGTGTTTGAAAGGTAAGAAATGCTGGTGTTTGTAGCAGAGCTGATTTATGTACGAAATACATTAAACGAGCGGAGATGAAGCAGGGTGAACCACCGGTTTTCTGATCTTTACGTCGCTCAAACGTGTAATTCGTTTTAACATTATCACGTGGGCTAAATGTGAATTATTTCATAAGTGGTGAGGTCTCGGTTTTAAAAGGTATTAAAGCGTTTTTCCTAATTTCCTAGGCGATTGCGCAGCAGCTAGCTTGTATCGTGTCTGACAGCGCGTTAAATTTACGCCAGCTGAGGGTAATAACAGGTTATTATTGAGCTCCAGGAGCCCTCAATCTCAGCCCTGTTTACCACTTTAATGTCAGCGGGGCTTTCACGTTATTGCGTGAGATGTGCGGGGATGTGCGCGCAGCCTCCCCGCTTTTCATGGCGAGCCGTCGGCGGCTGGCTGCGGGGGCCAGACACTCCAGGGACCGGGCTCATAATGTCCATATCTGTGTGGGAGCACGGCGACGCTGGGTGCAGGGAGACAGAAATCTGGAAGGAAGGAAGGAAAATATCCTCAGATGAACCCGGCAGTGTCACAGTCAGGGTCTTTTGCAATAGCCTGGCCATTTGCTTAGAAGTGGTACAAGAAAACAGCTCCTGCAGATATGAGCTCACATGGGAGGAAAACACCCAGTATGGTCTCTAATTTCTGCTCTTTCTAGTCTAATTTCTTGCGTCTAATGTTTAGCTTGTGTAAAAGGAAAACGGGACTTCATCTATTTGCAGATGCAGTGTATTTCTCATTAGGACAGGTGTCAAATTAAAGGAAAACCCCGAATCCTTGACCCCTGCTGTTATGTGGGTGGAATAGTGAATGTCCAAACTGTACACAAAAGATGGATGCAGCCACAGTGACATCACCCATTGGTTCTTTTTTTTTTAAAAAAATTTCATTAAATGGTGATTCTGTACATGGAAGTTTTTATGTCCCTGTGACCACTGAAATTGTGGCTCTCTCCCGAGTCATTCAGATAGGGACTTTATCCCGGGAATATACCAGGCGCTGCTGCATTGGTTCTGGCTACGACGCAGACTGCTCAAGACAATGCTGGCGCCACAACACATTTCAGAAGTGCCCAGTCTGTTTTTTTTTTTTTTTGTTGTTGTTGTTTTTTTCTTTTGTTTTTTTTTTTTTGTGGCAGC
>VUQI01021831.1:0-10391 GCA_015106735.1 Paratilapia polleni
CTGATGTAAGACTATCAACAAAATGATTGACCTCTGTGGGAGAGAAGTTTAGGTAGCTGCTCTGCATTGTGTTGGCACATGGCATTGAAGAGGATAAAAGTGGAGGAATTACATCCTTAAACTTAGTTACAGCACTTTCAGAAAGACATCTGCTGTAATAAAATTTATTCCCCACTGCAGTGTAATCCATTATTGTAAATTCAAAAGTCACTAAGAAATGATCAGATAAAAGAGGGTTTTCAGGGAATACAGTTAAATGTTCAGTCTCTATGCCATATGTCAGGACAAGATCTAGAGTGTGATTAAGGCGGTGGGTGGGCTCATTTACATTTTGAGAGAAGCCAATTGAGTCCAATATTAAATTAAATGCAGTATTGAGGCTGTCGTTCTTGGCATCTACATGAATGTTAAAATCACCCACTATGATTATTTCATCTGAACTGAGCACTAACTCAGATAAAAAGTCTGAGAATTCAAATAAAAACTCTGAGTAGGGGCCGGGTGGACGATAGATAACAAGTAAAACTGGTTTGCATGCATGCAATGCATTAAACAAAAAATAAAGGAATGCGGTTCAGTGTGTAAAGTTGCTTCCCCAACTTGTAGCGCCCTTTACCCCACCCGTCATCAAGCTCAACCATGATTCTGATACCAGCTACACATCTTGCATGGTTGTGACACTACAGAGTTGAGAAAAAAAACAAAAATCATTCTGCGGCACAGCATGGCTCTTCAGATCAGTTAATCAGCTTGTTGATAAGCTAGTGTTTAATTCTGTGAATATGTACATTAGTATTTTTTTAAAGAGAAGGATCCAGACATTTAAGAACATGACGCAACAAATGGAGGGGAGAAAGGAGTAGGGGAATTTCCATCTTTAATCGCTCGATTAGAAAGCAAACCCTCAAATCTAAATAACATGACCAAAAAGACTGTTTGTCAGAATGAAAAAGCATGAAAATTCTTAAACATCACTACCACAGGTTCACATTTTTCACATTCATGTGTTTCAGCTGAGAATTGTTCAAAACAATATAACTACCCCTGGGAGATCCTAAAGTTACCAAATAACTCTGATTTGTGTGCAACAAAACTGCTCAACACATCTAGAGTGTGTATTAAATTGAAAGGCACACCTTTAAAGAAAAAAAACAACTCATTCTTGGGCTAGAGTATTTCAGCTTCTGAAGGTGGATGATTCAGCGAGTTAATACCAATATAAAGTGCACATACCAACAAAACTGCAAACCATCCACATCACAGCCACGATATAATTTAATAAGCACTGGTTGTTGCCACATTGAAGCTTTTCAGGCGAATGCGCAATCTGAATAACATTTCCTCTTCACCTTCACATCTCTCCCTGTGTCATACAGAGAGAAGAAGTTATAAGGTTGTAAGGTTATAAGGTAGATACAGAAAGGCAGTTAGTTTTACCACACATTATCATTTCCATGTCAAATGCCGCTGGTATAAAACATGAATCCTTCAGTGACTTGTGCTGATGTTTCATACATATATGGATAAATAAATGAACCCAGTGCATTAATGATCCGGATGCCTCAAAAACAGATATTTCACAATTTTTTTCTTCCGGCCATTCACGAAGGTTTTCTTTTGGGGACTGAAACCCCCATAGAGACAACAAAGTGTCCACATGATGGAACCAGCATATCCTGCTCATCCATGATGATAAGTGCTGGTTGAATATAAAAAAAGATGCAGCCAGGCTTTTATCATGGTACAAAAACCTTTTTGAAATCATTTAAAGTGGCTTGAGAATTGAGGACAAACATTTTTAAAAATCCAAACTTCAAAGATAGCCCTCTGGAACCACCATCATTTTATCCTGCAGGTTATATACTCTGGGTATTTAAAGGTGCCTGCTAGTGAAGCTCTTCCAATTAGCCTTGCAGTGATCAATTTGTGATTGATCCTAAAATTGATTCAGATATTTGATGCTAATTATCTTTATTTTTTTCCAGTAACAATTATCCTGACATGACTATTTCATTAGCAAAGGGGAACCCATTACTATTATTTTCATTATTTGTACACACAGTCTGTTTGTATGTTATCACTCATGTTTTGAAAAAAAAAAAAAGAAATTCACAAATGATTAGATTTGACACACAGTGGCATTAACATGTGCTGCAAGAATCTGTTGGTTTGTAACGATCAGGCCAAGGAGCAGCCTTTTTAAACATTTATGTGTTTTAGTTTTCTATAAATGGGTAAGTTTGAAAGTAAACTCTATCACCAAAAATCATTATGAAAATCCCTTAGTTGCCAAAGCAAATCCAACCCTACAATGTATGGACTCTGTAAGACCTTTAAAGGTACCCTGTTGTATGGACGTGCCGTTGTTATTAGATAATCAATGTTATTCACCTCCCTGGAATCAGTTTTGGTTCACTGGTGTATGTAATCCTTGCCACACATAAAACATACGGACTAAAATGGCATGCTGGTAGAGGGCAGTTTTTTATAGCTATTCAAGACATGCTTCCCTGACCCTGCACACTGCACTGCACAGCAGGAGGTGGTATTGGATCAAAGCAACAGCCATTTGGTGTTTTTTTGTTTTGTTTTTTTCTTTTTTTTTTAACCCAGTTTGTGTGTCAATTGCACAATGTTTCATCACGGTGAGCTATGGTCCAGCTTCTCAGTGAGTCCATACCTTTCCAAACAACACTGGCTGAGTGTGTTTTCTGCAGTGGGGCAGAGAGGGTAGTACAAAAACCATTCATGACAAATAACACATTTATTTGTAGCAATCATTTTAAGCAGGGCAATTATGTTTCTGGCTGTCAATATGATGGAGGGGGATGTCAAAGCCAGGAGTGTGCGAGGCTGATGTGCTAGTGCAGTCGATCAGTTCACACAGCTCCTTCCTCACTTCTATCACCATCATCACCAGCACCACTGGCATTAGATGTCACAGAGTCAGCACATATTCAGTGTGGAGTAAGCTTAAAATATGTACAGTAAGTTACTGCAGCTATTTACCATTTACTGGTGAAAAAGGTAACTAACAATCTATGAAGTTTTCTTTGGGTTGCCAACCTAAAAAATATAGCATATTTTTTTTGTATGTTTGTTTACTTCAGATGGGATGTATGCATGCCATATTAAAGTTGTCACCAAACTGATATAAGAACACAAAACACAGTATCAGAGCTCAGTGCCTTGCACAGTTATGTATGTGTCTGGTTTAGTGGTAGACTGGCTTTAGCTCCAACAACCTCTGCCTTGGCCAAACTTATAAATGAATGTAGGGCTTGAATGGCCTATTTTCACCACAAGTCATGTAAAGGCCAGAAATTTTGGGGGGTAAACAATGCATATTGACTACAGTGACATACTGATTTTTTAATAGTTTTAATAGTGGCAGATAAGACACCTTGATAGTTTTAAGTGTGAACTGTAATTGGATGCGTCACAGTTTTTACACTGCCTTAAGTAGCCAACAGTAATGGGCAGCAGGGTTTACATTTGCCAATAATTGGTGGTTTGAACAGGAAATGCAACAAAAAATGCTGGATATATGCAGCAATTGTTTGTTTTTATAAATGCAAATCTTAAAATTGATTCTTTTTGTCGTGTTTTTCATTATCATTTACTTTTAGTGTCAATCTTACGTTATATTTTAAGTAGAAGATACTGTTTTGCTGTTTCATACTCAAAAGATGGTTGATTAATTAATTGATTGATTGATTGATTGATTGATGGTGTGGCTGGATGTTAGGTGTTGCAAATTGTCTCAGATATTTCCGTTATACTGGCACACAGGTTGTCAACACTGGAAGATCCCCATGACCCAGATTTGAGAGTCAAACTGTTGACGCTTTTGAAAAAAAACAACAGTGTCTTATACTTCAAACACTGTGCAGTGATTTAATCGAAATCAGTATTTTAAAAAAATAAAAAAAAATAAAAAATGAGGCTGGTTTTCCTGCCATGCCTTTATGCATGCCTATTGAGTTTGCATTGAATGTGTACGAGCACTGAGCAGACTTACCGAGCAGCGAACCTATGAGGATGAAAACCTGAATGGTGGTGGTGAAGTCCCGGTAGGCTTGCTCTCGCACGAGTCGCTGCTGCTCGTCCAGTCCGGTGCCCTCGGCAGGTGGGCTGCTGTCCCACCGGGTCGACGGGCTCGAAGCGTTTAAGAGATCCAGCCAGAGGTGGGCTGCTGTGAAATTGACGGCACCGTCCCCCACCGTCGCTGCCCGGCGCCCTGCACTATCCATGTCGATTCACTCCGAGACCCTTTTGGGGTTTTTTTCAAGAAAGCTGACAAAGAGTCAACAGCCCGGAGTAAAGAGGCATTTCTGACCTGCTTTTTTGATAGTAAAGAGAGGGGGAATCCACATAGCTTGTGTTGCACGGGAGATGTCACTGAAGATGCAAGACGGACACAGGCAGGAAATGCGTGCAGCTGCCAGCAATGAGATGGTCTTTTGTCAGTAATTAAGTCTGATAAATTAGGGAGGAAAATACATGGTAAAATAATCCAAGCCTATATGAAATCACAGGGAAATCGAAAGCCTAGGCTGTATGCCCCATATTTCCCCAGTAATGCGGATGCACGGCAGAAATCAGTCACTGAAATCCGTGCGCAGTGTGGCTGGATGGATGCTGGACTATCTGACACCCAGTGCACCTAAAACCACACCGGGTTGCGAAGTGTCCATTCCGGGAACGCCGCCTGCAGCACCGAGAACACAGCACCATCACCTCTCGCCGTCCAGAAAAATATTGTGGCTGACAGTCTGTTACTCCTGCTGCCGCTGCCAATCGCACTGTCAGAGGCCGTTTATTGGTAGACTGGATGGTGCGGGGAGCCTGCGACTGAATATTTAACAGCGTGAGGTGCAAGAATGAAGAGGAGAGCCCTCCTCTTCGTGTAGCACCAAGAAACTCCAGTCAATCTTATGAATGACAAGCAGCCTGCAGGAAGAGGAGCCTGGCTGATACTGAGAAATAAAGGTAGCAGGTGGGTACATTTCCAGTAGGATGTCAACTTCACTAGAAAAAAAAAATCGACTTCAGTTTAAGGAAATGTTAGTTTTAAAATAAAAGACCTTTCATCACCTTAAAAGTCATATAAATCTTTATGTTGGTCAAAAATGTGGATTAAGGATTTAAAATCCAAATACAAAGGTAGGTTTAACGTCACTCTCCTTTCACACTGCTCCTGTTGTCTTGTTCAGTCTGTACTCTCATGCGGGCTTGTGACATTCCTCTTACATGTGCTGAAAATACCAAAAACAGCAGAGAGCATACCTCTGGCATGCATTACTGGGCATTTCATGGATCACTTAACATTTTAATCAATAAGGGAACTACTTTCTTTCAGAAGATCTCATGAAACAGATTTTTAAAATCTTTGTCCTGTACTTAAATACACTCCATGCTTTCATGTTTGTTAAATCAGATGCATTTGGCATCCTATTAAGAAAAAAATAAATCATCTAAAATCTAAGGGCCAGATTTCTGTATGTTTGACTCCAGCTTCACAATAAGACTCCCGTCTTTGATGCAGGCTACTCTGTTACTAAAATCCCAGAGACTTGCTTAAATCATCAAAGTATATTCACAACCCTTTGAAACAGACAAAAGCCTTTCATGTATGATTCCTAGGATTGGAACTTTAATATGCACGGGAATGAAAACAGCAAAGTGGGATTTTGAATAATTATTCAAATATTTGCTCTTGCTTCATAATCTTTCATCATGAATGTTCTCCCCACCTGCTCTGTGTCACATTGTATTGTATATCACAACACGCTATGTGTAAGAAACATCAGATATTTGTTCAAGTGTTTACATTCATGTAATTTATTCAAGGAGAAATTTGCTACTGTATTAAACCTAGGACGAGAACTTATTTTGCTATTTTTTTTATTTCAGTGTTCTTGAAATTATCTAGAGTATCTGTATACAGCACTTTTTAAAATACAACATGATTACTAGTCAAAGTCATTAAAATATAACACAGAATTATTCAAGTTCCTATACAAGCAAAATAAAATCTTATCTAGAATGATTGATGACAACATTAAAACAGCTTAAGTCTAGGTTTTTAGTGACTGATTCCAGTCATGCAATATGTCATTCTTTTACCAATTTTCCACCAAAGCTGTTCCATGCATTTCCACCAGTGCAGGGGCCCAAAAGCTGGCACCAGTACCATCATTTTCTTACCACATATTTACCTATGCAACGCTAAATAATTTTTGTTTTCCAACCCACGTGGAAATGAAGTCTGGTTCACAAAAGGTATGAAAGCAGAACTGGCCCTGCAGCAGCACCATGTCAGTGGAGAAGAAGCAACTGTGAGACATTTTATTTTGAAGCCTGTGATGTTTAGGCAGACATTTTGTCGTGTCACCGTAGGAAAAGTGTCTCCTGCTTTTGTGCGATACTTAAATAGAACAATCAAGTGTGAGCTGGTGGCTGTGGATTGAGAGGTAGACCGCTCCTCAGACGATTGGTGGCAAGTGGTCAATTGTGGTTTTCTAGTGGACTAGAAACACGCAATATAAATGCAGTCCATTTACCTTTTTCCTTCTATGACAAGTCAAAATCTCTCATTCTCTTTGCCAAATGAGAATTTTGTGTCACGTGAGCCCCTGGCATACTGAAAAAGGCCAGTTGGAACCAAACAGTGCTGGGATTGTTTCTGTTGTAGAACACTGGAAGCTTCATATGGTCTTAATTTATAATAATTAGAAACTACAGGCACTAGTAAGCATCGCTAAGAACAACCATTCAGAGATGCTTGATGGACTTGATACAGTATTGCCTCCTGCTATCAAGTGCTCTTGTTGTCCAAGTGGCTCTTGAAGAACTCCAGGACTCTTTCCCACAGGTCCAGCTGAGCCTCAGAGTGGGCTTTTGGCTCCCCACCAAACACCACAACACTCCCTACAGCTGCATGAAAACCAGATGGACAATAAGGCATGTAAGGGACTTCCAGAAAGTGTCCAGCTTTTGGATAAGTAACCACCTCAAAGGATTTTTTGCCATGGTTTTTCAATGTTTCCGCAGCCTGATTGGCAAAAAATGCACTGTTCCAGTTGTGGTCATCTTCAGAAGCAGCAAACAGGAAATGGCAGGTGGCACGTTCAATTGGAATCAAAGACGCCCTGTTCTTTTCCACGGTAGGGTCTGGTAAGGCATCACGTATATCTACAAGCCCAGAGTCTGTGATTTTTACATTCTTGATGACAGGGGAAAGCGGTGGTATTACAATGTCTTTGTAGTGTAAAGGAAGCACAGTGTTTGCATTACAGGCATTAATACAGACAGTCGCTGAGATCCCACAGAGAAAAGATGACATACTCAAAGCCAAACCACCACTATGAGAGATCGATATGATGCCAATCCCAGGACCTTTCACCTGTATAGAGAGGTACTGTGTTAGTGAACTTGCTTAGATTTCAGGTAACAGGTGTATATCTGCTAACACAGTGCAGACCATAAGTACATGGACAGTAATGTTTCTTTGTTCTTTAGGCTCAGCTTCAGTTTCTGTGGGTTTACTTCAATACTGAAAAATTTGTGAAAAGATGAGAAAAGGGAGCAGCTCATACTGTTATCTGTCCAACATACTGGGAATTCTGTTGTTGCTTGAGCATATATGGCTGCCAATGGCCTAATGACATTTAATCATGCAGCAGCACAACAGACTTAAGGATGTCCAAGGTCACAAAGAGGTGACTGGCTGAGTCAAACAACTGATTTCAGTCCAACAAAAATGAGATTAGGATGTCTCTAATCCTGGAGAGCATCACCAGAGTAGATAGAAAGTGTCTACTGATGCTTATGAAGATTTTCTTTAAAATATTAAATAGAATTTTGACCATCGTCATGTGTTTCTGCCCACTTATTTTTGAACCCCTAAACCTTGGGAACTCTGTGTGGAAAAACTCTATATCACTACCACAGATCTTTATATATTGCTGTAAACCTCCAAAATCAAAATTACTTTAAGCAATTTAAGGCGACCTGGCAAGAAAATTATTTGATTTCTGCTTCAAGTCTGGACTGCAGGTCTTAGTTCATAAGATGTGATGAAATTTACAGTGATCATAAATTACAACCAGACTTCAGACTAACTAAAACCAGAGTTTAAAGAAAGAAGGGCTGATCATTTTCAGTACATAATCAATTAATCATTTCAATTAGAAATACCAAAAAACAAAAACAGCCTTCAAATTTCTAATCTTCATTTTGCTTTACTGACAAACAGTCCAAAAAATCTGGAAGACATCTAGTTAGATACTTCAAGAAATGTAGTATCTAATATAGAAGGAAATGTAGTTTCCTTCTATTTCTCAGAAGGAAAAGCAGACTAAATACATCTATCCACCACCTGACTGAACAGCATATTATTTCAGCGTATTTTATTGTCTTAACGTGCAAAAGAAAGGGCTTAAGAAAATAAAGTTTCTGTCAGTAACCCATAGTGGTGGCATCAAAAAAGCCAGCAGGTCGGATCACTGACACACTAGATACAAATATGAGCCTCTACTGTATCTCTAGTGTAATCAATTTGTATATGTTTGGACATGCTTTTCCCAATATTCAATACATGAGAGGCATAAAATTGAGATTCTTATCATCTTGGCTGTTTTATTCATCAATACTAACCTCTGGCCGCTTCCTCAGACACATGACTGCCTCTTCAAAGTATTCCAAATCCAAGTTTTTAGGGTTTTTCGGTAGATCCTGGTAACGATAATAAGCCAGGGCCAGAACAACAAAACCTTTACTTGCCAAGAGGCTGGCTCTGGGTTCAGTAAGACCTCCACCAAAAGTGTACAAATCTACAATTCCTGGGAATGGACCGTTTCCTAAAGGGAAAAAAAGGAAGACAGGTAATGTTGAGTTGACACTTTCCAAATTCTGCGTATTTTTCTGAACTTCAGTTCCAATAAAATCCAGCTAACCTGGTGGTATGAAGAGGACACCTCGTAGTCTGCCCTCTTGCAAAGGTATTCTCTTCATCCCCTCAGTCATGTATCCTCGCTCATTGGATTCAGATGCTAAAAGCTCACCTGTCTCCCCATTAAGAGCTTCTAGGTCCACTCGTATTGGGCTGAGCACATTCTTCTTCAGGAGTTTACTGTGGGGAGTGTCTGGTGTCAGAGCCCAAAACAAACCCATGGGCTCCACCCCGGTGTAACTGCCACCCAGAGATGGGACACGGCAGACATCCACCTGACCAGTTTCATCTGCTCTGTACAGGGCAGAGGCTTTGAAAATGACACCTTTGTCATCAACTACTTTGGATCTCAGCTCCACTGGTTTATGGGGAGTAAGTCCCTCTACTTTTACCTGCACCAGTTTGTCAAAGAGGCAGCGAACACTGGGGAGAATTTTCATGCGGATCTGTGAGTATGCCATTTCAGCTGTTCAGGATGGGAACAGTCGTTTCCCTCTAACCCGGCCTTTATTTTTGGTCTGTTCTGGTGTCACTGCATCTGTCAAGGCAACTGAGAATTAAATGAACGTAATTGCTTTCACACACAAATCACTTCTACATGCTAACAAATATCAAATCACAAGATAATATCAAACTTAGGATCATCTTTCCTCTGATTGCAATATCTGAACTATTATTTGGTATTGCACACAAGATTCCTTAAAATTTTACTTTATAGATTCATTTATACCAAAATACAGAAATTTACAGAGCTCTACTAGATCATGTTATATATCACAGCCCTTTTTTTTTTTTTTTAATAAACTAAAGTTTTAAAAGCTAAATAAGACAGTATGACATCTAAGTGGAAGACAAAGGAATGTTTGTCTTTAATACCCAGCCACAAAAGGTCTGACAGCAAGAAGGAGACACTGATAAAGCTGTTAAGGTTTCAGTGTAGGAGAATGAATAGTTCTGATTTATCCATTGTGAATAATTTGCTTTGTACTTACAGTCCTATAAATAAACAAGGAACCAGGGCCATGAAGTTAAGACAGAAGAGGACCAAATTTGGGTGTCTGGGGTTCACGGTCTACACTCTAGTCCTACTAGAACCAGTGTAACTACCAATGGTGATTTGTTTATTTATGATTAGCTTTACACAGCTGATGTGTTTGCTTATATCTTAATATCATTATATTAGGAGGGGTACATTTCGAGAATATATGAGGACTGACCAATATATATTATGATTACAGCAGTAAACCAGAACCACAAACATGAAATGTCTGCCCTGAAGGGATAAATGCTACTTAGGTACAAGTAACTAAATAAGCATTGCAATGTGTGTGTGTGTGTGTGTATGTATGTATATATATATATATATATATATATATATATATATTTATATATATTTATTTATTTTTTTTTTTTATATAATTTTTTTATTTTAATG
>VUQI01021833.1:9225-23881 GCA_015106735.1 Paratilapia polleni
CTCTTTTAACCGATTGCTTGTCTTCATACCTGTTGAGTCATCCTCACAAACTCTTCTGTCATGTCCACACTTCAAAGTAACTGTCATTTAATCTGGCTGAACTGTAGGCTGGCAGTGCGCCAGGCTGCTGCCATTATCAAGAAGTTTGCCAGCTCTATAGCTCCTCACATCACCACAATTCTGGTGCATGGGAAACAGGTAATGTTAAGGCGGAGATGGAGTCACGTCCCTGCATGAGTAGTACCAGTTAGCTGGCTAGCTAGCTTTTTTGAAGCTGTGTGAGGTTCAGCCTGTCCACATTTAGGATTCTACTTAACCAGGGTATTTAGGAGTCTGAATGAGTACATTTAAACTGAGGTTTAAGCGTGTTGCATTTTTTTTAAGTAAGTTGAGTAAATATGCATAAAATACAGTTGCTACTTAATGGCCTACAGTCATTTTGTTCTTAGAGATGTTTAAAAAATAAATTTAGCATCTCGGTGTTATTTAACTGACTGAGAGTATTGACTCTTTTAGCAGTTGGTATAAAATGCTAATAGGCTGATATCTTAGCATTTTGCTAAAATATTAAGGAACTAAACCTATGTCTAATGAAACCACCGAATTTAGCATAATAAAACACGGCTAACTCTCACACAGTCATGAGTTTGGCAGGGGCAGCTAAGCCAAGCTAGCAGGCACCTTGACTCAGATGTGTACGGGCTTTCTTTCCCCATTAACCATCACAGTGGCTCCGCCTTCATTTCTGATGTTTTTTTAGCATCACCTGCTGCTCTAAGGCTGGCTGTATACTGCAAATGAAATAGAATTTGTCTTGTAACCCCAGGTCCATTTTATTTATTGCTATTGTGGTAGCAGACAACATTCAAATTCATCTTAACAAAAAAGTACACATAATGTAATGTTAGAACAAATGCAAAATAAAACCTGTGACATATATAAGCGGTTTAGATTGTTACTGTGACTGTTTTTAGCTGCAATAACAAGCAGATTTTGCACGATAGATCTGCACAGATTGCTCTCAGTAATATGGGACCTAGACTACATGTTTCACTTTCTTTTCCTTTCTTCTGATTGAATATATGGGTCTTCCAAGGCAATGGCATGGGTAAATCTGTGCATTTGTAGACCTAGTCATGAAAACTTCTTTCATCAAAAAATCTCATCATTTGATCTTTGATTTCTAGATTGCCAGAATTCATTTTTGTTTGTAGTGTACTGCTGGCCTGTTTCACAAAGAACTGACCAAATACTACAAATAGTTGTCACAACATGTGAGCTTGTGTTCCCCTCTTTAGTGGTTGGTGTTTTCTGTGTCCATGGTTTGATTCGAATTTGTGTCAGGTTGACTGAAATGACAACGTTTATTGTATGCTGTTTTATTAATTAATATGATTTTAGCATAAAGAAATTTGATTATGCTGTCAAGTAAAGAAATTGCCTGCAGGCAGGTTTTCAGCTTGCTGGCAAGTGGCATCAATACTCAGTTCAATTTACTTTCTCATTTACCTAACATGGGCCAGGAAGTGAAGCTTGAAATAGGTTCCCCAACAAAGCATCGGTGGATTGACACCACATCATGCCTTCTAAACGTTAAACCTTTGTTGCCTTTTTATTCATTGTATTCAAGATGTGGCTTTGTATTTCTGCACATTTAAGCACTGAATAACTACACACACACACAGTCAAGAGAATATATATTCTCAGCATATAATAAGAGGAAAGTGTGTTTCAGCTGATTAGATTCATGCCCCCATTAATGAAAGTATGTGTTCACTGCTTCTGTGAAGGCTTCACCTCCATGTGTGCGTTGATAGCAACCTTGGCTGTGGGCTACCATGTGAAGATAACCACAGTTTGTGTGCTGATTTTTCCTCATAGGATTCCTGCAGGCCAGAGGAGGCAGTTTGAAGGTCGCACTGAATCCCGAACAATGAATTGATAAATTAGTGAACATTAAAATATTTTAGGAGAAGCCAAATTTTTAGTTGGTAGTTAAATACGTAAATTATAAGTCAATTATTAGAATTTTAATGATTCTAAATTGATTTTTTACTTTATACTAATTGAATAATACATGTTCTGCTGACGTTGCAGTAAAGTTGAGGAATTGGCTCCTAAGCTTTGTGTAATAAATGAACAAAACAATTTGTTAAAGTCTTAGCTGTTAGTTGTTATCTGTCATGGTATCAAGAATGTTCTTGTGTCTTTTCGCCCACTAGGTCTGTTGTCCGTCTTGCCGCCAGTCTCTTATCTAAGCTAGTGGACAGCCTTGCTCCCAGTATTACTAGTGTTTTAGTGCATGGCAAGCAGGTAAGTGGACACACAGACTGTAGGGCCTGATTAGTGACGATCCCTTTTGTAAATTGTGTCTAAGAAAAATGTTGGTGGCATGTTGGGACAATAATTTTAATGTTCACTGATTAGGAAAAAAACCTGGAAATATTTGATTAAAAGCTCCTCAAGCTGTCATCCTATGGGAGTTAATTAGGCCAGCTGCATGCTCACATCTGTCATCACAGCTCACGTCCATTGTGTGTCCATCTAAGCTGTAGTTATAGCAGCGCTGCTAGTGTGACTACCATAGAATCCTAATATGCACCTTGTCTAGACACACTCCATGTGCCAGTTGATATATTGTGACCTGTGAATTTGCCTGATGCCACTCCCTCACACTGGATGAGTTTCAGCGCATCATTTCCTGTCAAGTGTTATTCAGAGATTAGCCTCCTCTCAAGAGTGTCAGTTATCTTGCCTCATTTTTACCCTTCTGAGCAGTTTTAGGCATTTCATTATGCTGAAGTAGCTCAAGGTGTGAATCTGCATATAGATTGCCTACCGGAGGGAATGCTCCTCTCAACATGATTGGAAAAGCTGATTTAAAATTTGGGACGCCTGTGTTCCTCTGCTTACAATAACAGCTCAGTTGGAAAAAATAAGAGGCACCACCCCATTTAAGTCAATTCTGACTCTAGTTTTGATTAAATTTCTCGTTGTTATTGAAATCCAACAATGCGTTCCCCTTGAATTCAAAGTCGGTTGTACCCAAACTTTATTTCCAGCTTGTCTTCTTTGTGCTCAATTCGAATCCATTTAGATGTATAGATGAAAGATACATCTCAGTGCCCGATTTCATCAGCTGAAGACAAGGATAAAAGTGTGCCCTCTCATCAGTTAGATTGCTGAGGTGTAATTTTCCTGAGATGACTTCAGAAGAAACAAATACAAAAGTGCAATCTTGAGATCTGTAATTTTTCCTACTCACTTTTATGTGACTCTGGGAGAGGAGGCCAATTTTAGAGTGATGGAAAAAGGATACTTAGAAAAGTACTGTGCACATGCCCGTCTCTCCATGTACGCACTTTTGCAGATGTGCCGCACTGCAGAACTTTCTAACATATGTGGGTGATGTTTGCTTGTTTCACTGTCTTTGCGTGTCTGTGTGTGCGCGTATGTGTTTGTGTGCTATTGCCTGTGATTACCAGGTGACCCTCGGTCTATTCGGGCATGAGGAGGAGGTGATCTCTAACCCGCTGTCTCCAGGGGTGATCCAGGGCATCATCTACAGCAAGTGCTCCCCGTATGGTGGGGAGCGGGAGGCCGTTCTGCAGCAAGAGCTGGTCATCCACATCGGATGGATTATCTCCAACAACCCAGAGCTGTTCAGCGGCATGCTCAAGATCAGAGTCGGGTAGGACAAAGTCAGATTCACTGCTGTCCGGGCAACATTAGTGCATTTAGTCAAGCCAGATGGGCTTGAGCAGAATGGGAACTTGGGAAGCTGTAAAACGTCCCTCCCTGGTGTTCATTCTAGCACACACTATAGGAAGAAGTGTGTTATAAGGTTACAGTATAAGAATTTGAACTTTTAAAATTCAGTACAACCTGCCCTATTTGTCCAACAAACCACCTATTATTAGTTATTTCCCTATTTTGAACATGTTCATCATTGTTCAGACTAAGGCCCTGATATATAAATGCTTCTTAGAACCTCTGGAGAGCACAGGGAAGATGGCATCGTAAATAAGTTAGTAAGCAATCTGTGAAAAATTACCTCTTACAAGGGATACAGTCTGAAATTAGCCCTTGTTTTCCATCTATTAAAATGAAAAAGAGCATGTACCTATGGTAGAATCCTTTTTTTCAGCCTTTGAATAATGTGTATGCTGGTATGTGCATGAATAAAACCCTGTGAATCTGAATGGTGTATTGTGTAAAGTCCCAATGGGTTAAAAAAATAAACACTTTTCTCACAGTGCACTGTTGTAAAAGAGATATCTGCAAGATTGTTGTCTGCAGCTAAAGTAAACGGCAACGGATCAGAATTTATTAAATAAATTAGTCCCTAAGTGACCATGACGGCTGAAAACAACATGTGTGTATTATGTGGATTTCCAGATGGATTGTCCAGGCTATGAAACATGAGTTGAAGATCCGGGCAGGAGACATGCCACCCCAGGACATCTACCAGCTCTCCCCCAGCGACATCAAGCAGCTCCTGCTGGACGTGCTGCAGCCACAGCACACCGGCAGGTATTCTGAAACACACACACATATTATCACACATTATCAAGAACATTATCCATGCTTTCTCCTTACATTCAACTGATAGATCTGCCTTTGAAGACACAGTGTCTTTATCTTGACACTTTTACTTTTTGTATAATCGGTTTTAATTTTAATTATTTTATCTTCTTTCTTGTCTACATTCATATCTTATTATCTACTGCTGCCGCAACCCAATTTCCCCTTGGCTATTATTAAAGTTTTATCTTATCTCATCTGATCTAATACACACCAACTCATAGACAATTTTCCTTTAGCAGAAAGGCTGCCATCCTTATATTTTGCCTGTTGCTAAGACTTGTTCTGTGGTTTCTCCCTCGTTTCGCCTCAGGCCTTGGCTGAACAGGCGGCAGATCGATGGCTCTCTGAACAGGACCCCTCTGGGCTTTTATGATCGTGTGTGGCAGATCCTGGAGAGGACCCCCAATGGTATTGTGGTAGCAGGGACCCACCTCCCACAGGTAACTACCTCCCCTCACTCTGCTGCTAGATAATTACTCTGACCCAAGCTGGTTAACGATGACACTGTGTGTTGTGTACTGCAAAACAACCGCTATTTTTTACCTGCATGGCAAATTGCTGTAGGCCAGCATTTATTTATTTACTTACTTACTTTTTGGGTCACTCATTTGCGTATGCAGGTATGACTGCAATGTAGAAATACAGAATCAGGACTTGTATATAAGCTTTTTTATGGAACCCTTAATTGACTAAAATAAAAAAATAAAAACTTCAATCACTGATAAAGTAATTATTTTTAAATTCTTGATAAAGCTGTCAAAGGGATAGTTGCTCTGCTAAAATGTCTCCATATGGCAACAATGGCAATAAATAAAGGTTTCTGCAAAAATATTCTGCTTGAAAAGTAGTAGTTACTAGATTTTAACTTCAGTTAAGCCACCTTTAGTTGCTGCTTGTTTGGGGGTAAAGTCCTGTGAAGTCTGCACCCACGCAGAATCCCTGCAGTTCCCTTGCATACTTTATAAAATGTGGATTAGCACGGCTTCAGTACTTGTGGACTCCTGGCACTGTGCCCACAACATCCATAAACCCGGTGATGTCTGGACATTTGGATTCATCCACAAGTATGCTGTGAAGAAATGCTTTCAGCTGGTTGCTGATTGGTCAGTAGGTTTACTTAATTTTATATATTACAGTGTCTAGAAAACATAAAGGTGAGGAAAACAGATGATTTGATAGTGTTTTTAAGTGTTGCTTGTATTTGGTTCCATGTAGAGTCACTCTTCAGCTAACACCATAAATGTTTTAGACACCTACAGCAGATCTCATTACATATACTACAGCACAGCATGATCATATTTTACTGGTCACAAACATGCAAAGACAGCATCCAGCAGCAGACAAATTTCTTCTCTCTCCTGTGAACCACATTTATCTCCTCTCCCCCATTACTTTGCAGCAACCAACACTGTCTGACATGACCATGTATGAGATGAATTTCTCCCTGCTCGTGGAGGACACACTGAAGAATATTGTCCTGCCTGACTACAGACAAATCATAGTGGAGGTAAAAGGGCCTATTCACCAGCACCAACAAAGGGAACCAAATAGAATCAAAATATTAAATGGATGTTACTCATCCTGATAGTGGCTATTCCTTTTGTTTACAATTAATTTTCACTGTGGTTACATTTCACTCATTCTTAGACCTTTAAAGAAGATTGCGGACCTGTCCGTTGCTGTTAATATTAACTTCTTGTCCTCTCTACGGTGTGTCAATAGTTGCTGATGGTGGTGTCCATAGTGCTGGAGAGAAACCCAGAACTGGAGTTCAGTGAAAAGGTGGTTTTGGACAGCCTGGTGAAGGAAGCCTTCAACGATTTCCAGAGAGATCGAAGCCGCTTTGAAGGAATGGAGAAACGGGTAATGTGGCTTCCCTTCAAGCCTGTAGGGTAACCTGCATGATACTTTTTCTCCATTTGAACATGACCTAAGTGTCTGCCACAAAACTTTAACATCACCTTCCTAAAGTGATGTTCTGAAAATCTTCTATGATCTCCTACTCCAGCTATACTACGGGTTAGTTTAATTAAATTGTTTAAAGGTTAGGACTGACATTGTCCTATTCATTAGAGCCCTATTAGATTTGTCTGTTTTAATCCTGTTGCAACTTTTTTTCCCTTGTGGCATCTAATTCTCAAACAGCCTTTTTATACTTGCAGAGTCATTGGTTACAGGCACTTTTTAAAATGGTATCTCATCATCTGACCCTGACTTTACTTGTCCTAGGATGACATGGAGGAATTCTACAACACACCACCAGTGGGGAAGAGAGGCACCTCCAGCTACCTGACCAAGGCTGTTATGATCCAGTTGCTGCAGGGGGATGTTAAGCCCAGCAAGGATGACCCATGTTCTGTTAGTTAGATTATGATCTTTTTCACCCCAATCCCAGCCAACTGCAGTTTAGTCATTCAAAAATCCTGTGAGGAAGGATGCTTAGTTAATATGTATCATTAAGATAACTTTTGACCTCTCCAGTCCTCTTTAGTCTTCAGCAGAAATACTCCAACAAGCTACGTTTTAAAAGCTGCAAGCAGATGTTTCAGTTGGCAAAGATTAGCACGTCTGCAGTTTGCTGCAGGAATGAAAAACAAAATGGTAATCATTAGGGAAAATGTTATAAGAAAGTATTATGGGTTCTCTTTGTTTTACCTCTAAACATCTTTGTGTTGTAATAGTTCAGAACTCAGCTGTGGCTGGTCGGCTTTGGTTATTTTAGCTTAGTTTACCTTAGCTTAGCATAAAACAATAGAAAGTGAGGGAAACTGCTAGTATGACTCTCTCCAAAGTTAAAAGAGTGTGCTAAGCTAAGCTATAATGTAATTCTCTGTACGAAAGCAAATTAGTATGTTTCCAAATATTGAACTGTTTCTTTATTATTTTTGTTGTTTGTGCCTAGAAACCTGTTTTAAATTTTCTGTGTTCTGGCTATCAGGTGTTTCAGAAATAATACTGCTGTGAACTGTACTAAGTAATGTAACAGCTCAAGCTATATATTATAGCTCACCAGCAATAACCAATAGCTGTTACATAGAAATTTCAAGGTCATACTATATCAGAAGAAAGGTGGTCCTTATATTGGTGCATTTGATTCCCTGGAGCTTGAAAAACGTGTTACTTATCATGCAAAACAGGGCAGTAAATCCTGCCATTATTTCATGGTTCATCCAAAATAAATGTTGCAATCTTGATCAAAATGCAGCTTAGCAGCATGCCGCTTTGTAAACCTCTAGCATCAGAAGAGTTTAGAAACACTGTGCATACACATTCTAAAATGTAGATTTTTTTAGTGAATTATACAATACAATTCAGCACAGAATATGAACATGTCACAGTTAGGCGGTTGCTGTTTTCTTAGAGGAACTCTGTGTCCTCTTACTTCTGTGCATGCAGAGAATATGCATGGCAATAGGTACTGTTTGTCATAACCATTGTGAGGGTTTCTTTCAGTGTTATAGGTCACAAACGTGGCTTTTGAGAGGACTGCTTTGCACAGTAGGGGTTTTAATGACGATGACTACTGCTCATCTGAAGTCCTGGGACTGAGTGCCCTTTAGAAACTGCTGTTTTGTTAAATGTGGGAAACAGAAAAAATTGCTGCCATCCTTAGGTAGAAATGATAAAAGACTCAATGTGACTTATTTTAAAGCGTGCCTCTCTGAATATTATTACTGTGATGAATCCGCCCAACCTTGTCACGGTGTGTTTGAGTGTGTGTATGTGTTCTTTGCCCTCATCGTTCAAAAGGAGTATTTTTAACTCAAAGCTGTAATTTGAAAGAATAAAGTTATCCCAAAAACTACAAAAAAATCTTTCTCTTTGTGAATTCCTGTCTGCTCTGTAAACTGTTTGTGAATGAATAAATAGGCCAAATGTCACTCACCGCCCCTTTTATTCTAGATATATAATTACTTAACATAAAGCCAAAATCTCATGTTCCCTGTAAAACTGCAGCAGAAATGAAGTGTGACTGATACCCCCAAGGGGTGTGTTTGGCCTTGTATTGGATCCTACCAGTTACACCCCCTCATGTTGCCTGAACCCCTTATCAATCTGCATCTCACCACTGAGTCTGCATGAGCAGTGCTGTCTTGCAACACTGACTGACTGGCAGAGAGAGGTGGAAAAAGCCAGAGGAGAAGATAAATGAGCTCTGCCTCACACTCAATATATTCAGATCGACCTGCAAGCTGGTGAGAAGAGCTCTTGCCTGCCTTGTTAAATGAATGTTTTCCGCATTGACAAATTCAAAAGAAATCTCTCAACATTAATTTAAGTAACTTCAAGAAGGTTTTTAATTTGTTCCCAATTAGTTATAGTCTTTGGGATGTATGATAAAGGGCCATGCTTTCATTGAAAAAGGAGCACTCCTTTCAAACATGAGGGATTTTTAATAGGGAACTCCACTCATACAGATAGATTATTATTCAGACAGGATGTAGCTCTTGTGAAAATATCCCTAATTTTTTAAAATAATTTTTAAAAAGCCCATTTCCTCTGTTGACTGCTAAATCATATTAGAGAGCATTCAGATGCAGCTCAAAAATATTGTACTGATGTTCTGTTTCTCTGATGAAGTCTAAAACCTGATGCACCAACAGTCCACTAGAATGCAGCAGAGTTCAAGAAATGCTATCCCTATACTCTTATACTATACTTTTTAGTCAGTGATGTTAATGCACTATTGCTTTCTTAAGTTAAAATTGTAATGTGAAAGATAATTTATGATTAGGAAAATAATGTGAAATCAAGTCCATGGACTGGAAACCGGAAGCTGTTATACAGCACTTAAAAAAAAAAAAAATCTCTTTTATCAATTTGTGTTTTCAAATCAGTGATTTGGCTACTAGATAATCATTTAACAAGTGCTTAAGTGGTGGAGTTTATTAAACCCATGCAGTACACCTCCTCCATAGTAAAGAAATTCTCAGTGCAGCCTATAATTGAGTCACACGCTGCATTTAACCTCAGAAAGCAGGCTTGATTTCACCATTGAATCATGCAGCTTTGTTTTGTTTTGTTTTTTCTGACCAAAGGGTACATGTCGTGGGAGCAGCCAGGGTGGCTTTTTCTTGTCAGCTAGGGGGAAAATGCAAAAAGGTGGGAGCTGGCAAGAGACCCTAGTGTTTGGCTGAATGGAGATTAACAAGAAGGGACATCAGAAACCAACAGTGAGCAATGCACATATCAGGGGCTTAGTGGCCTTTCATGCCAGGACTAAGGGAAATGAAATCAAAATAGGGTTTCAGCTGATTATTAGATTAGAATAAGTGGATAATTATGGACGAGTATGAATTTTAAACACCCCTATGTGTGTTCATTCAGTGATTCATTGGGGGAACAAGGAGTCTGTTTTGAGGAGGCATTTCTGATAAATGTGTCTCTCTCTGCAGTTGTATTCTTGTGAACTGCAGCCATACATTTCTCTGGAAATGTGTTGTCATCATGGTGAGCATAATCACAGATGACAAACCCGTGCGGTGTGCTCTGATTGACTGTTGAAATAGAGGAAATTCATCCCATGGCAGTGAGCACAACATTCCCACGTCTGTATCTCTATCACACCTCCCGCTATAATACAGCAGGGCATCTGCCTGCCTCCTCCCTCTCTGTTATCTGGTTTGAGATGTGAGTGAATGCCTGACTGTAGATAAAATGCTGCTATAATGTGTTTAGTCTGGGGGCAGCGAACTACAGGGAAGTTTGTACAGCTGTTTCCACAGGTGGTTGTCATCCATATATGATATATAGTCTATACCAATCAGCCACATTGAACAAAATTGCCTAATATAATGGAGGTACCCTCATGCTGCCAAAAGAGCTCTGATCCAGTTTCTTGTGGTGTCTGCTGTTGGGATGTTGACAGTGATTTCATTGGTTTCTGTGGGTTATGGGGTAAGGCCTCCCTGGATTGGGCCTGCTTGCTTACTCAGTTGTCTATTTAGACTGGGATCTGGGGAGTTTCGAGACTGGGTCAGTGCCTGGATCTCTCTTTCTGAGCTGTTCCTGACCAGTTTTTGTGGTGTACTGAAGAGCATTGTCACTCTGGAGGAGGGCGCTGCTGTTGTGGAGTGCCATAGATATATGTGGATCTGATCTTTTCCCATTTCAATGTATTATGTGACCTCTTGGTTATAAGCAGCATCCACAACTGCTGTACATACTCTGCTGTCATGTTCACAAGAAATCGTAAAACATCCTCTATAAACTTCTGCAAGTCAGGCCAATAAGGTGGTCTGTGAGTTGGGTTCAGGATGGTTCAGTAACAAGAGGAGTGTCTAGTGAAAATTGCATGATGCCCTTATGCAAATCTTCATTTGGAGAAATGTCTTTTTCTGGCTCTTATCTCAAAATAAATCCTGACTAGGGTCAAACTGGAATAGGTATGTTGGATTTGTTCCTGTTATATTCTTGACTCTATACAAATAAAAACTAAACTAAAATTAAAATACCTGTCCACATCATCTCAAAGTCCTGCTGTGCCTATAAGGCCTCAGTATTAATACATTTGTATGCTGCACTGCCACTAAGCCACTGAAAAATTTTCTGGCCACCTGCTGTATTGCATCAAAAATCCCCTATGACTCAGAATTTTTTTTTTCCCCACAGACCAACAGTAAAGAGACACCTAAAAAGGCAAGCAAGGTCAGCTTTTACTCTTTGTATAACAAGTTTTTAATCCTTGGAAGTTGGAAAACTTTCTCACAGCCTAGAAAAGTGAATTTGATTTGTCTGACGTCTACGTACCAAGCGGCGTGACATGAGGGGTTGGCATTAAAAACGTCTCTGCACATGAGCAGTGGGCCTCCAACATGGAAGAAACCCAGTAGCTAGAAAAGAATTTTAGGCTCATGCAACATGTGGGCAAAATTCATTTTAGTGAGTGCTTTGAGTCCAGTTTTAAGTTTCTATAATACATCTATGCCTTAGACTCTAGGGAAAAATGTTTGAATGATAGAATGAAAAGCCAGCAGTGATGGAGAGGGGTTAGAGGCAATGATAATTCAAATCTGGAAATACCTGCACACGTTGTCAGAGTCTCTTCTGAGAGGCTTTCATAGTGCTGCACTTTGTTGTGCAAAACAAAAAAACAAAAACAAAAAACACTGTACAGACTTTAAAAGGGGAACCTCGGAGTTATACTGAAACCTTGGTTACTTTCTCTACATTAGGTGGATTTTTATATTTCCACTGCTGTTTTCAGAAAGTTATAGAAATTATCAGACACAATCCACCCAATGCTGGCGTCAGGGAGTAGGAGGGTGAGTTAAGGAAAGAAACAAATTTCATTGCAGTAATTTAAAGTGATTAAATGCTGATGCATACTTACCATGGCAACCGAAGATGACACTGTGTTACTATGTTTGATTAGGGAATCAGCTACACTCACTGGACACTTTGTTAGGTACATCTTGCTAGTTCTGGGTTGGACCTCATTTTGCCTTCAGAGCTGTCTTAATTCTTTGTGGCACAGAGTCAACAAGGTGCTGGAAACATTCCTCAGAGATTTTGGTCCATATTGACATGATAGCATCACACAGTTGCTGCAGATTTCTCAGTTGCACATCATGGATGCGAATCTCCTGTTCTACAACTTCCCAAAGGTGCTCTACTGGATTGAGATCTGGTAACTGTGGAGGCCATTTGAGTACAGGGAACTCACTGTCATGTTAAACAAACCAGTTTGAGATTATTTGAGCTTTGCGACATAACACATTATCCTGCTGGAAGCAGCCATCAGAATCAAGACTCATCTGACTAGGCAACATTTTTCCAATCTTCTATTGTCTAATTTTGGTGAGCCGTGGGAAATGAAGACTGTTTCCTGTTCTTAGCTGACAGGAGTGGCACCTAGTGTAGTCTTCTGCTGCTGCTTGGGCGGCTGTGGCTCAGGAGGTAGAGTGGGTCGTCTACTAATTGGAAGGTCAGTGGGTGGATCCCTGGCTCCCCTAGTGTGCATGCTGAAGTATCCTTGGGCAAAATACTGAAGCCCGCATTACCCCCGATGCATTCATCGGAGTCTGAGCGTGTGTGAATGTTAGCTAGCGCTTAAGTATAGATAAAAGCGCTGTATGAATGTGATTGTGACTGAGTGAATGTGGCATGTAGTATAGTGCTCTTTGAGTACTCAAAAACTGAGTAGAAAAGTGCTATATAAGTACCAGTCCATTTACCATTGCTGTACCCCATCTACTTCAAGGTTTGACGTGTGTTTGCAGATGCTCTTCTGCATACCTTGGTTGTAAATAATGGTTATTTGAGTTAGTGTTCCTTCCTATCAGCTTGAAGAAGGTCTGGCCATTCTCCTCTGACCTCTGTTATGAACAAGGCATTTTCAGAAAACTGCCACTCATTGTATATTTTTTTCTTTTTTGGACCATTCTCTGTAAACCCAAGAGATGGCTGTGTGGGAAAATCCCAGTAGATCCGCAGTTTCTGAAATACCAGCTCAACTGGCACCACCAATCATGTCACGTTCAAAGTCACTTAAGTCACTTTCCCCCCCCCCATTCTGATGCTCGGGTTTGAACTTCAGCAGGTCATTTTGACCATGTCTGTGTGTCTAAATTCACAGATTTGCTGCCATGTGATTGGCTGATTAGATATGTGTGTTAACAAGCAGTTGAACAGGTGTACCTAATAAAGTGAGTGTGTATTCTGATAGGCAAGGAGGTGGCTGTGTGTTAGGGTTCTTTTTCTGAAACAGTTAGCTTGCGTTACACACTGATGCTGCTGCAGCCTCATAACTCACGTCCGTCATCAAGAGCACCAAGGTGACACACATCTATCAACATATCATATTAGGATTGGTAGTGAGCCCAGGCACACACACAAACCAACAGTGGTAGTGTTGGTTTGTGGATAGGGTAAAGCTAGGGACTCTGCTCCGCTCTGTAACACACTGAATGGATTCTAGTGGTGGCCTTGAAGTCTTTCTCTGGCATCTGTATATATTATGCTTACTTGTATCTGCAACCATGTGAAGGTCAGAAAGCTGAGCTGTAGGCAAAAGATTAGAAAGTACCTTGTCTGAATGAAGGAATGATTATAATATTTGTCTGAAGTATAAAATACCCCCAGTGAAAGGATAACCTTAGAACTGAGGTGAGACATGGTTGACCTGTTTTCATTGGTACCAAATAAACACAGTAAATGATTCTACACTTTACATACACCATATTGCCACAAGTATTCACTCGTCTACCTTCACACGCATATGATCTTGAGTGACATCCCATTCTTAATCCATAGGGTTTAATATGATGTCGGCCAACCCTATAACGGCTTCAACTCTTCTGGGAAGGCTTTCCACAAGGTTTAGGAGTGTGGTCAAAAATTCCCATAAACATTCTTCCAGAAGCGCATGTGTGAGGTCAGACACTGATGTTGGACGAGAAGGCCTGGCTCTCAGTCTCTGCTCTAATTCATCCCAAAGGTGTTCTGTCGGGTTGAGGTCAGGACTCTGTGCAGGCCAGACAAGTTCTTCCACACCAAACTTGCTCATCCATGTATTTATGGACCCTGCTTTGTGCACTGGTGCGCAGTCATGTTGGGACAGGAAGTGGCCATCCCCAAACTGTTCCCACAAAGTTGGGAGCATGAAATTGTCCAAAATGTCTTGGTATGCTGAAGCATTAAGAGTTCCTTTCACTGGAACTAAGGGGCCGAGCCCAACTCCTGAAAAACAGCCCCACACCATAATCCCCCCTCCACCAAACTTTACACTTGGCACAATGCAGTCAGAGAAGTACCGTTCTCCTGGCAACCGCCAAACCCAGACTCATCCATCAGATTGCCAGACGGAGAAGCGTGATTCATCACTCCAGAGAACACATCTCCACTGCTCTAGAGTCCAGTGGCGGCGTGCTTTACACCACTGCATCCGACGCTTTGCATTGCGCTTGGTGATGTAAGGCTTGGATGCAGCTGCTCGGCCATGGAAACCCATTCCATGAAGCTCTCTACGCACTGTTCTTGAGCTAATCTGAAGGCCACATGAAGTTTGGAGGTCTGTAGCTATTGACTCTGCAGAAAGTTGGCGACCTCTGCGCACTACGCGCCTCAG
>VUQI01021834.1:0-20440 GCA_015106735.1 Paratilapia polleni
TGTAAACCTCTGGAATGTGATCAAGAGGAAGATGGATGGTCACAAGCTATCAAACAAAGCTGAGCTGCTTGAATTCTTGCACCAGGAATGGCATAAAGTCACCCAACAGCAACATGAAAGACTGGTGGAGAGCATGCCAAGACGTATGAAAGCTGTGATTGCAAATCAGGGTTATTCCACCAAATATAGATTTCTGAACACTTCCTAAGTTAAAACAGTAGTAATGTGTTGTTTAAAAATGAATATGAACTTGTTTTTTTGCATTATTTGAGGTCTGAAAACACTGGACCTTTTTTGGTATTTTGACAATTTTTTCATTTTCTGCAAATAAATGCTCTAAATGAAAATATTTTTATTTGGAATTCGGGAGTTATGTTGTCAGTAGTTTATAGAACAAAATAAAAATGTTCATTTTACTCAAACATATACCTATGAATAGCAAAATCAGAAAAAGTGATAATTTTGGAGTGGTCTCTTAATTTTTTCCGGAGCTGTATATATATATACATATATTTCACTATTCCCACTCATTTTATGCTGTACCTACACTAGGCTCATGTGAAAACTGAGTAAAGTGTATCTCTTTCGCTCTCTCTCTCTCTACCCGTGCCTTTTTGGTTCAGTCTCCGTCAGTGGAAGGAAAAAGCTGCATTGATAAATAGGTCAGAGAGCTTTTCCACCCCCCAATGGTTTCAGGCCCAGCTTGGCAAATTGAACATAATTAAGGCCCAAGGCAAAGGTTGCACTTTCCTTGAAATAGCGAGAGGAGTGGTGCAGAAGTTAGCTTGCTACAGGAGGAAACACGCTGCCATGCATGTTCAGTACACCATGCCTGGGCACAGAGGATCCACAGAGCCGCAGCCGTAAGGAGGAGGAAGAGGAGGGGTTGGAGAGAGAGAGAGGATGGCAGCCATTACAGAGCCAGGAAAACTCTCTACACATGTCTCTCTCTAGCACACAGTTCTTCTCTATTACTGTGATGTAGTTTTTGATGCTTCTTAACTTCTGTGACATTAATAAACAGCTATTAAAGGAATATTTCAGCATTTTAGGAGATTTTGTTCTCTTGCCAAGAGTTAGAAGAGAAGATTGATACCAGTGTATAGATAAATGATATAGCCGCCGGGCAGTTAGCTTAGTTCAGCTAGTGTCGCTCTGTCCAAAGGTACAATAAATGGCTTTGTAGCAACTCTAAAGCTAAGCTCACAAATGCACATTATATAATTTAAAATTTGCACAAAAAAAAAAAGTATGGAGCCAAGAAGTTGTGTTTTAAAGTAGATTTTGTCCTAGACTCATTAATGCACTGAAATTGAATTAGATGCCGGGCCCTTGCTTTTCCTGCTGAGCCCGTAGATTTTATATATGTCAGGTTATCTGAGTGTGACAGAGCATAGTTCTAAGAAACAAGATAAGGCTGGGAAGCCAGGAAGCAGTACACTGACACACTCACAGTAATCTTTTACTGCAGCTTTGCTTTGCTTGATTGGTTAAAATGTTTTAGGAAAATAAAACTTTCACTGATTAATTAAATAACGCGAGAGGTTCCAGGTCCGAATCCCGGCCAAGCCCCCAAAGCGTTACGACCCTGAAAGGAGGAGGGGAGTAACAATAAAATGTCCAGGTGATTTAAAAAAAAAACTCAAATAAGTCACATTATGAAATAAATTAGTTCTTGATTAAAAGGGTCAATTAGGCCTCAGTCACACGGGCCTAGAGACCAGTTGGCGACCCCCTGGCAACCTCCAGTCGCTAGGGAAAAAATGAGTATTCCCCAACCGGTTGGTGAGTGAAATCGGCCGCCAAGAGGGTGCTGCACCAAAAACCTCTTGGTGATTGCTTTGGTCATTAGCAGATTGCCACAGTCCTCCGTAGTTTGCATGGAAGATCCTGAGTTGTCTGCTAACACTCGCCCACTAACCACTGAGCGGTAGTGAAACTTGCAAAAGTGCATCCCAAACTGGAAATGGAAAATACTTGCCTTCCAAGTAAAAGTTGTATCTTATTGCTGCAGCCTGCATGGTTCAAAAGGTGCAACTTTTACTTTGAAGGCGAACGGTCTCCATTTTCAGTTTGCATCGCACTTTTCAGTTTCCCTACTGCTTGGCGAGCAATTGGTGTGTGTTTGCAGACAAGTCAGCATCTTCCATTCAAACTACAGGCGACCACGGCAACCTGCTAGTGACCAATTGCAAGGGGGTTTTCGGTGCAGCACCGTATACTTCTTTGTATCCATTTTTGCTAGCGACTGCCAGCGACCTCCAGCTAACACTTGCAACTGGTCATACACATTTTTCCCTCACGACCAGTGGTTGCCAGATGGTCCCCGACCGGTCTCTAGGCCTGTGTGACTGCAGCCTTAAAGAGACGGCTAGGCCGCTGTGTACAAGAAACAACCTAAAACAAAATAAGAACACCAGCAATCACTAAATGCTGCTCTAAAGAGAAAGAGGTCAAGTTAAAGAGTCACTCACAGAAAAAACACAATCCTCTGCAGGCTGGAGAACACAACTACTCACTAGTAGTTCAAAACACACATAGCTAAAACTCACCACCACAGTACTGAACCTGGCCCACACTGAGAGACCGAAACTCTTCTCCCCAGCTTTTATTCTGCAGGGTTGGGTAGGTTAGTGAGTGGAGCCAGCTGTGCACTGGCTCCACAGGAGAAAGGGGGTGGCAGCCACTAAGGGAGTGGGAAAAGAGGACACACCCCACACAACATATCCAGTAAGCCTGCTAGGGCTGTAACACTTACATTTGTAGTTTAAGGTCTTCTTCCAACGTTATTATAGATGTCTTAAGGTGGCAGTTCCCTGAGTGGCCATGCGGTGCTGACTTGCTGTGTGGTTAATTGTACTAAGAGATTGTCCAAAAAGTCTGCGTTCCAAAAGTTTCAATATTTTATTTGTATGACACACCACACTAATTAAAAGGTATCTGTGACTGCGCGATGCACCAATACAGTCACCAATGCAGCTCTGAACTTTTATAGAACTTATCCAACTATTTACAGCCGTGTGCTGCATGCAAGAAAGGAAAGGAACTGTGAAAAATATCTTGATCTGATTCTCCTGAAATTGTCTGATGTTCACATGTGAAAACGTCGGCTAACCCAGCTCATCATCTTTAGGTGATAACCTCACTCTACAATTGTGTCTAAGTATGGCTACTTCTGGCTCCAAATAACTAACATGGTGAAAGCCATAATGGCTTCAAAACAGGACAAAGCCATGTGAAATAATGGTGGATATGCCCATCTTTTATATACAATTTATGGGAAAACTCTTTCCTCAATGGGCCTCTGGAGCAAACTAGTAGCATAGCTGACTGACAATGTCCAGCTCATGTTATATAACCATGTCTGGAATATTTATTGGCTTTATTTAATGACTTCCAAGAGAAATAGTTCACTACAAATTTTTTTTTTTTATATAGCAATTCATCTTTCAGAATTCACAATCGAAATGTTAATTAAATTTAGAGGTGCTTCGAAAAGTTGTTTTTTTTTTTGTTATTGGTTTTTTTTTGTTTGTTTTTAAAATTTTGGACAAAGATGGCTCTCTGTATTCCCGTTTTTTAAGTGGTCTTCATCTAGTGCTTTTCACCCTACAAGCCACATTCACACACACATTCATACAGTACTCTATTCTATGCACTTTAAACTCTTTCACCAATCACACACTCACACACCAGTAGATGCATCAGGGGCAGTCTGGTGTTCAGTATGTTGCTCATGGAGGAGGAACCACATGTTGCCACCCCATTTCCAGCCTTTGTGCTAAGCTAAGCTAATAGGTGGTAGGCTGGTAGGCATACACAGGTGAGTGGTGTTATTCTTCTTTCTAACTCTTTGGTGTGAAAATTTTTAACACACCATTTTTAACATATAGGTAGTTGGAATTTAAAAAGGGCCCTTTTTCCCTGCCTCACTCCACCTGGGCTTAGCGTGCCATTATAATTCCCCACTCTTCACAGTGGTATCCTGAATGGTCTGGGATGCTGTTAGTGAGCTTGGATGCCAAGCTTCATTAAGTGTCCCAGCATCCTCTGCTCCGAGGGCTTCACCTCGGCAGGGAGGAGACAGCAGAGAAGAACCACACAGGGATCGGACAGGTTAAAGATGAGGAGGTACAGGCCTCGGTGGAGGTATGGCAAGGAAAGGCAGCTGTGCTAACTATCCCACCACACTGTCAGGCTGCACTGGTGAAAGCCAAATACAGTGGGTTGGCGGTGTATTAGGGGTCATCCTCGTTTTACACCACACAACCATCATTATTAATGAGACCTGATGGAGAGCAAGGACTCTACATGGCAGTATTCTTCCACCAAGGAGGGAGCAGAGGTGGAGGAATATTTTTAGTGCAGTTTGTCTGTCAGCGAGATTCCTCAAAAGCCTCCAGGCTGAAATTCACGAAACTTGCTGGATAGAAAGACCAGCGAGGGAAGAATCCATTAAATCTGGGTGCAGATCCCGATCACTTTCTTTAGCACACTGTCCTTCATAACTACATGATGACATTAAAGGAGCTACACACATGAAATCAACAGTTACAAGATGAGATACAGTTTTATAGAAAAAATTAAATAGTAGTATGAAAAGAAATGTGTTTTACATGCACAGTGTTTGACAGTATACATATCGTGCAAAAGTGAGGGAGATTGAAGCAAGTAAAATACTATAATTTAGGGCTAAAAGCTGCTGTAATGTGCATCAGCAAAATGCTAACACTGAATATTAGAAGATGATTTAACAGGCTTTCTTTTCTTAACTGATGTTTGCAGGGGAGGGAGTCTTAACTAATAAAACTCTACTATGGCTTTTATTGTGTGCAGTCACTGTCAGAAATGATAAAATATAATACATAAAAATTTAAAAAGATCTTGTAGCTTAAGTTGAGGGTTTTGGCTTGATTTAAATTATTCACACTTAACATTAAAGAGCACTGTGAGCAACAATTTAATGTTGCTGTTTCCATGCAGAATTTTTATTTTCTTTTACACCAATACTAAATGTAAAAAAATATGTACAGAAATTTTAGATATCAGATTTCACTTATACTACTTCTGGAAATACACCTGCCTATTTTTTTTTTTTAATTGATGTGCAGCAGCATCATCACAGCAGGCCCTCTGCCTTCCTTCCCCCATCACAGGCACCCAGTAAGAGTGGACGCCTAATGGCGAAAGATTTACCATGGTGACACGGACAGGAGGCTCTAACTCAAACCTCCATCAGAATGTCAAGGAATGTCACAGAGAAGGAAGAAGATGACGAGAGGAAGAGAGGGAAGGAGAAAGGAGGTATAGTAGCATTGTTCCCTCAGCGCGCTCGGTTCAGCTGGCCTAAACAGCCCCACTCCCTTCAGCCTCATAAGACTAATGGCGGAAAATCACAACCTGGGGGGTTTGATCCTCTAAAGGGCCTCTGAGACCTCATTAATATGCAGCTTTTTCTTGTGGGAAACAGACATGCTCTGAAATGTTTGTCACATGTGCTCAGATTTACATGTATGTGTATAACCAAAAACATTTGAAGCATGTGGGTAAAACATCAGCCGCTTGCTGAGCGCAAAGACATGCATGCATACGCTGCAGTCATGCACACACCATGAACCCCTCATACAGGAGGCAAAAGCTATAAAAAATATTCAGCTGATTGCTCCCTGACTACGCAGTCAAAGTAAGAAAGCCCGACAGGTACTATCTCCCTGCTCTGCGTGGTATATCTGAATGTGCTGTGCAGGCATTTTCGCCATCTCGGTTCTCTAGGTATGGCTTCCCCTCCCCCCACCGTCTCCATCATACTGTATCCTCATCCACACAGCAGGCTCCCCTCCCCCACCCCGCTCTCACCATCCCCTGGGAAGATGGGAGCAACCAGAGAGAAATTAATTGAAATCTAAACCGCGATGCAGGATTAACTAAGTAGGTGAATTCTAGTTGTCACATAATCAGGGCTAGTGTACTGTTTGACTTTCATCAAATGGGGCTGACTGAAACAGCGACCGGGGATAATGACAGGGAAAAAGGAGCCAGCTGCTGTGCCCCCCTCCCCCTCTTTCTCTCTCTCTCTCATCCCATCCCTTCCCCCCTCTCCTCAGCATCTCTCTCTCCATCCCTGCCTCCTACCCTCAGATGTAAATTTGGGATCCTTCCTATGGCTGACGAGCTGTTGGTATATAAAGAAGATCCCAGCAGGAGTACAATCGCAAAGTTCTGCCATCACATATTCTGACCTCCCGCTTCCACATACACATATCTGATATGGAGACAGATAACCAGTGGTAACAAACAGCTGCAGGAACTTCATCCTTCTTTATCATGACTGTGTGCCACTAGTGACAGAAATACTTTATCACATACAAGCGAGTGTACTGCATCACGCACGCTGGCAAAGATCTGACTGAGGAGCTTGAATTATCACACACTTACAAAAAAAAGAAAAATCACGAAGCTATCGTCTTCAATAAGCAGCTATGTGTCGTTATACATATCATGTAAAGTAACTGTGGTATTTGCTGTACCAGCACTTGAAAAATGCACTCTGTCATTTCCCCAGCTACTGTAAATGCACCGTGGTATTTGGCTTTCTTCTGAGACAACAGAGGATGAAATGTTGAAGTAAAGTGGGTCAAACAGCACGCAACTCTGATGAAGCATGACTTACTGCAAAAAAACGAGAGCATGTCAGAAGATTTTTCTTTCCCTTTGAAGGGATGATGTAGATAGGGCAATGCGATGTGCTATGAAGAAAAGGCACTTGATCTATTTTGAATGCTGAAAATGTCCTCAGTTCAATCTTACACGGTGTTTTTGATCAGACACTGATGCAAAATACGAATAAACTGCGTGTTTTATTTAGCATAAAGTTCAAGTTCCAACATGCAGGAAAACCATAAAATTTTTGTTGGTAGAATATTTACATTGCAGATAATTTACATTACTTAAATTACACTATTAAAATGAATACTGCATGTCCACTTATTTCTCAGTACTTTTTGGTGTTAAAATTTGTGTAGCAATGCTGCTGCTCCCAGCAATAAAATCATTACATTTCTTTAGGAGTTCATACTGTTTAAAAATCAATATTATAGCAAGTTGTCTGTGTATGTTTCTGTGTGTATATCTATGGTGAGGATAGCAGTGGGTGTGGGCAGTATGTCAGTACAGCAGAGCAAGCTGCCAGCTACCCAGTTGATAATATAGCTTGGGCTTATGCCCAGCAAGGTTGACCTCAGCCTGTTGGCTTGCAATGTCATTTACCACCTGCCACACACACGCACACACACACACACACACATCATCACTTTCACTGCCTCAGTTCAACCTCAACACGTCTTTGCTTCTCTACAAACACACAGATAACTGTATGTGCCTGTCCTTTGGTAAAGAGGGCTCCTACATGGAGCTACGGGCAGCTGTGTGATGGACTAATATGTGCTCAACAAGTGTCAGTGTGTATATGTGAAGGTTTAAAATAACTATCAACAAAAAAACGTGGATGAAATGAAGTTCATCTTGTGAGAGTTTTACAGTTTTGTGTTTCTGAGTGCAAAGGAAACAGATACAAAACAGAGACTACACTACACACACCAAAACAGATTCGTACTCTGTGCTTGTGCACAAATTCAGACACTTCGACAGAGATGTGTGTCGAAGGCGTGTGGAGCAGCATACCTGGACAGATGGCAGGCAGTCATCCCGATGCACCTGCCATCAGCATGCTGCCCGAGAGGAAGAACAGAGCCGAAACTGTTTCATCTCTGTCTCTCTTCTGCTCTCTCTCTCACACACACACACAGATCTGTTTGGTCGATAAAGGCACACTGCATGGATGCTGATGTGAGTATGCCTGAGTACTGTTGTCTGTGTTAAGAATTAATTTAATAAATAGAAGACTAGAAGTTTTTATATGCATCTGAACACTGGCTGCACACAGCTGCTGCACATGTTTTACAACAATACAATATTTAAAATATATTAATAATAACATTTTTAAAAAATGCACATTTGAGTACAAACCGGATTTAATTCGCACAATATTATTTGTAATATTTTATTTACCATCACAGATTAATCACAGTACAATTTCAGGGAGCACACAGTTTGGTTTATTAGTATCAGCCTGAACTCCCGACACCTGGATTAATTTCATCCAGTCTAATTAAGATTGATTTTTGTTCAGTCAAATGTTTTACTGTGGGACAGACAGGAGGCTGTGGTTATTGCATGATTGCTGCAGTGTGTGTCTCTGCCTGACGAAAACCTGCGAGTGACTGTGATGCTCTCCATTACAGGGAGGAGCGATGGATGGAGAGGCTAACAGACTACCAAAACCCACTACTCCAGCCTAAATCACATTTCAAAGCATAGAGGAGTCTATTATAGGAAATTAGAAGGGCCTTGGATCTCAACAAGTCCATCCCTCAATTTTATTGAGTCTTCTCAGTAGCCTTCGGTGTATTGTGTATACTTGTCAATAGCAATTCATCTACATGTGCTGTGTTGACAAACAGTGCCAAGCGTGTATCTGCAGCTCAAAAGGGTGCATGTGTGTGAACGCACACGCACACACTGGTCTTCTTAACCCTGCCCTTAGCAGCACAGAGATGTTGTGAAATTTACTTACATAAGTAAATCATAGAATGATATATATATATATGAGTCTTGACATGAAATACATATAAAACAAGCATTTACAATATTTTTTCTATTTCCTTCCATGTTCTAGAAGCAAAGTTAAAACTGAGGTAAAATAATGCTGATTTATGGTAAACACTGGCACAGAGTATAAGTCTCACTATCTAAGGATGTGCGATATTAGGTGACTAAACAAATAAACTTTGCTGCCCTCGCTAGTCTGCACCATAAACACTAGATGGTTAAATTAATTATTCATATTTTATGTACAACAGTGGTTAACTGCTGGGTCCAAGAAGAAACACAGCTGCCTGCCACTAGCAAGGGTTGCAGCCCTGGTAAACAGCGACCTTCTCTTTCAGTGCCTGGAGGTTGTACACCAGCATGCTGGAAAGTAGGACAGATGACATCTTTGCTGTTTGGCAGCAATTTGATCTAGAAAATTAACAGTTGTATTTAGGCACTTAGGCACTGTTAGAATAAAATGGCATATAACTCAGGTGGAGCAATGCATTAGCACATTGAGTAGAGTCATTTTGATATGAACCTTGAAGGACAAAAAAAGGCTGCTGATGGTAGCATTGCTAAGTTAGCCATACTCAGAAAACTATTACTTTCTTCACTGCCCACTACATTAGTGAATCATGGGGCATACTTAGTTTTTCACACACTGCTTCTGTATTTTGGCTTAGTTTTTTTTTTCTTTTAAATAAATAATTACATGGTGTAATACACTCACAGGACACTTTATTAGGTACCCCTTCCCAGTACTGGGTTAGACCCCCTTTTACACTCAGAACTGCCTTAATTCTTCATGGCATAGACTCAACAAGGTGTTGAAAACATTCCTCAGAGTTTTTGGTCCATATTGACATGATAACATCACACAGTTGCCGCAGATTTGTCAGCTGAACATCCATGATGTGAATCTCCCATTCCATCACATTCCAAAGGTGCTCTATTGGATTGAGACCTGGTGATTGTGGAGGATTTTTTAAGTACAGTGAAGTCCTTGTCATGTTCAAGAAACCAGTTTCAGATGATTTGAGCTTTGTGACATGGTGTGTTATCCTGCTGGAAGCAGCCATTAGAAGATGGGTACACTGTGGTCATAAAGGGATGGACATGGTCAGCAACAATACTCAGGTAGGCTGTTGTCTTTAAATGATGCTCAGTTGGTACTAAGGGGCCCAAAGTGTGCCAAGAAAATATTCCCCACAGCATTACACCACCAGCAGCCTGAACCATTGATACAAGACAAGATGGATGCATGCTTTCATGTTGTTTACACCAAATTCTGACCCTACCATCTGCATGTTGCAGCAGAAATCGAGACTCATCAGACCAGGCAATGCTTTTCCAAACTTCTATTGTCCAGTTTTGGTGAGCCTGTGAATCGTAGCCTCAGTTTCCTGTTCTTAGCTGACAGGAGTGGAACCTGGTGTGGTCTTCTGCAGCTGTAGCCCATCAGCTTCAAGGTTCAATGTGTTGTGCATTCAGAGATGCTCTTCTGCATACCTTGGTTGTAATGAGTTACTGTTGCCTTCTTATCAGCTCGAAGCAGTCTGGCCATTCTCCTCTGACCTCTGACATCAACAAGGCATTTTCACCCAGAGAACCGCCGCTCACTGGATATTTTCTCTTTTTTGGACCATTCTCTGTAAACCCTAGAGATGGTTGTGTGGGAAAAATCCCAGCAGATCAGCAGTTTCTGACATACTCAGATCAGCCCATCTGGCACCAACAACCACGTCAAAGTCACTTAAATCACCCTTTTCCACATTCTGATGCTCAGTTTGAACTTCAGCAGGTCCTCTTGAACTTGCCTACATGCCTAAATGCACTGAGTTGCTACCATGTGATTGGCTAATTAGATATTTGCATTAATGAGCAGCATATATATATGTGTGTGTGTGTGTGTGTGTTTGTGTTTGTGTGTTTCACCTGGTCTATTCAATCGTGCAAGTTAAGTTAGATGTCTTACTCAGAGACTGAGTCAAAACATTTTCCAGTTTTGTTAAGAAAATACTGCTACTACTATCATCCACCCTGAATGAAGACAATTACTGCAGCTTTCACCAAGACAAGTGGTAATAAAGAATAATTTCAATCTTAAACCCAAACTCTCTGTACTTTAAAACAAAAAACAAAAACAAAAAACCTTTTCTCAGAAGTCTATGGCTTTAATGAAAAAATATATAGGTAGGGATATTTTCATCCTGGCAGCTGTAAAAATTCCTAACCATCTCCTTCGTGTTTCCCCTCCAGTCTTTAGACCCCCGTCTAAATTTCCATCCACCTCCCACCTCCCCCCATCCACACTCCTGCTGGCTGTCTGCTCCTGCAGAGAGCCACAGCTCACAATCCATGTGCATCGTGTCAGATAATTTTGTGGCGGCGAATCAATAATGCAACCGTAAATTTCATTTAAATAAACATTAGTGGCCTACTTAATTAATGAAAGCTCATCTGCAATTTGTCAGTGTCAGGAGTGCTAACCCCTTTGATGTTGGTATGAATATTCTTTTTCAGAAAATGAGGCGCTTGCACGATTAGCTCTTATTGTGGCGTTAGCCTCTTCCTACCGTCAGTGATGCTGCCTGAATTTGTGCAGGGCTTATCAAGAGTACACAGCATCACCAGATTAAAATCATTTTCTGTGCAGAGGAGACAATGGGAGGCTGTAAAATGAGTGTGGGGAAACATCATGAAAAATAGTGGGGGGAATATCTAATGAATCTAATCTACATACAAGCAACCTGATCAAATGCTTGAGCAATTTCAGAGGCCATATATCAAACAGTACATGACATTAACATCGAATCAATATCTGGCAGGTCCACACCCATAAGCCATAATGCTGAGCGCTGATAATCAGCAGGGTTATGAGAGATAAATAAAAAGACAAATATAAACAACCGACTGTCATAATGTGAGACAAGTATCTGACCTGTCCTTGTCAGTGTGCAGAGAACAGCTGCTCATGACCCAATTTCATTTGGATACATAATTCAGTGGTGAGCCACACGACTTCCTAAACACTGCAAAAATATTCATCAAAACAAGTTAGCAAATCTATTTCAGCAGACTTGCTTACAATCCCTGGTTCCAACATTACAACTGCTTCATTAGTTGGGAGAACAACTCATAAAGGCTTAGCTGACCTAAATAAGTCAAGTTGATCAACGCATAGCTCAAGTTGATAAGTTTAAAACATTCAAGATGGCATAAAAGGATTTGACTCATTAACCACGAAACTGAAATCAGACTGACAGCAGTTCAGCTAATACAGAAAGTGATATAGCAGCAAGAGACTACCTTGACTGTCAAGATGTGTTTGTAAGTCACATTTCACCTAAAACATATCAGTCAAAACACTGTCACTGATCAAGATAAAGAGCTATAAATGGGAAATGTTCAAATGCTGTATATCCAGTTATAAAAATAAAGGCACTGACATATATCCCTATATCCCTTTTTCAGCTTTTATCATCCATTTTTTTCTTTTTACTCCCCCTTTTGTTGCTGGTGATAAAACCAAATTGGAAGTAAATGTTGTCCCAGTTCAACAAACAACACTTTACTGGAGGGACAATGGGAATAAAATACAAATGCATATTAAGCTGTGTTTAAATATTCTGAGCCAGTTAGAAGTATATGTTTTCTACCACAACAAAGAAAGACTGACTGAGATGTATCTACAAAGAGAAACGTAGTGGATAAATACATTAACATTTTCTGTAACGCAGTTCATTCATTCTTCAACGAAAACCAGGTTACAGCACAGAGTCAAAATCTGATTAAAGCTCAAGGTATGAACGAGACAGAATATAGAAAGTGGAAATCACCCCCATCCTTTATTTGGGACACCTGAAATAGGCCAGCGGCTGGTTTCCTCCTATCAGAGGAGCCCTGGGAAACCTGAGAGACTGGAGGGAAAAGAAGAGAGTGAGGAGGTGGAAGGATGACTGTAGTGGTGGTGGTGGAGGGGGGGATTCAGCGGGGCCTTAAGTGTGCTATCATAGGCGTCTCTTGTGCCTGCCTGCTTTATTTGCAGTAGTCAGGTTAATGAGTCCACCAGCCCACTTGATGTTGAGAGGCCTGCCACAAAGAGCTGCCTCATTAGAGCTAGCCTGGCACGCTGCTCTGAGACAAAGGGACATTCACGCTGCTGAATGCCTTTACGCTCCTCAATGCTGCCAGCCTGCGAGAGCCAACACCATGGCATAGCCCCCTGCACACGTCCTGGCACCTGGCCAGCCACACCGCGACCCCGAGTCTGCTGGCTGGACTCGCAAGGCTGCACCAGGCTGGGTGAACTAAGATCAGCTGTAGTGTGCTGTGTGTTAGTAATGTAAAAGCTACTACTGCAGGAAGCTGGGGGACCAGCTGCAGTATCGATGACTCTGATTGGTTGCCCTGACTACACACTTCCCTTGCTTTCCTCTTTGCTTTATCTTTGTATGTTCACCAGGCATTACCTCAACATTCATCCCTTTCTGTGCAAGCAACTCTTAGCTAACAAGGTTACATCTAAAATACATATGCAGATAATCATAAAAAACACATTTGTTGCCACAATCTATCTAATTAGTATGACATAATAAGTGAAGTACTGTCAGCAAGCATGATTCCTGTCTGTGATACAAGTTACTTTATCAGCTAAGGTGCTGCTTGGATCTATTTTACTGAGGTATTTAAATGTCACTGCTCTGTGTAATTTCATGCTTCACAACTAGAGGCTGCAATGTCTGTTTCTACAACAAAACAAGCTTCCGACCAAATCTAAAGTCTGTAAGAAATCTCTATATTTTAGAGGCAAACTCAACTTTTGCTTGTGATAACAAAAATTATAACATCTATCCCATAGAGCATTAATATCTCATATATTATGTATATTTCAGATCTTATGTTTATTGCTGTTATAAGTGAAAAATCACTTGGATATTTCAATACAAAGCATCACTTTTTAATGTATCCCTCAAAACTCCTGTTTCTGTCGTATATTCAACACAGAACACAGGATTATCTGACTTTTCTAAAAAAAAAAAAAAAAATGCTCTGCAAAGACTTACAACCTTAATGCAACCCATAAAACCCATATTTCATGTTTGATGCACTAGCTGTGATCCAGTTCAGCACAAAAAAGAAAAATAAAATCTCTTAAGGCTTGGGGTCAGGAGTTAAATATTTTCTGCATAGGCAATCCGCTCTTTCCACCACACTATTTATAGCGCAGGCAGAAACAGCTGAGCTGACTGCAGTGATGTCACTTGCGCTGATGGAATGCTTTGTTCCACAGCGTGCGCGCATACCACCTGGGTCTGTGCGAGCTGCAAGGGAAACTCGATGCAGGAGCCAAAATGGCTGACAGTTGCCCCATTTTTCAAGTGTTAAAAAAAAACTGTCACTATCTCCTTAACCCAGACTGTCCACAGCCCCAAATATAACCTCATAAAAGCATTCACTCCTCTGCCATGGCTCTGTGTGTTAATGTCATAAAAGATATCAGTATCTGTGGCTGCCGTTTAGAGCTCGTGCCAAAGTAGGGTAACATCAGGGTGAGCACACACTGCGGCTGAAGAGGAGAAAAATAACACGCGCCATCTTAAGCATTTAACTCTTTGTCGTTCTGTACATAACGTGCATACGGCTGAGGTGTTCAAGAAGTACTATACCCATATATATATTTTTAGTACGCCTTTGGGCTTCTTTCAGTGTCCCTAAAAGAGCATGGTTGCTTGGCAACCATTATTGTTGCCATGGAGATTCATGTGTTGGCAGCTGCTGCAATCAGCATTAACTCAAGGCACATATTCTCATTCCGATAGTCAGGCGATGGGAAGGCAACTAGGACACACAGTCAGAGAGGGATAGTAATCACTGTGAAACATATGCTCATCCATTACTCGCTGCATTAATACAATTATATCAAAAAGAAATTTATGGCTGTGCTTTGGTGCAATGATCACATTTCAGACAGAGGCATAAAATTCCACCTCATAACGGATTCCCACTTTTATTTAATAAATGGCAGCAGGCTGTAACACGATGGAAAACAATGCCATTTTGCCTCTGACATAAGAAACAAATGTGTTCAAAATGTCTCCACTTAAACTCACATTTGTTTCCATTTGTCTCTCAAAGCAGCAAGGTAAAAAAAAAAATCTGTATACAATCTAACTGTGTTAAACAAGACAATGACATCCCTGCTGAGAAATGTAAAGGCAGCACTCACAAATGGCACATCTGACAATACTGTTCACACATTAAATAATTTCATGAAGAACCTTATTGCACAGTAAAGAGTATATCATTTGAGAGACAGTAAAGCTTACGCTTAGTGATAAATTCCAGACTAAACTCAATATTTTCAGCAGCTCCCTGCCAGCTGCTGCTGTTTCATTTTGACCTGTTGGGGGATAAGTGATATTTACCTCTTTCCATTCATCATATGGGTACACATCCATGCCCGCTGGAACAATTGTAGCCCTGTTGCGAGCAGAAACGCACAAAGATCATAATGGTAGTTATTTCCTCTCTATTTTTTTTTTCCAAGCTCCCAGCTCACTCTGTCACTTTGCTGTTGACATCACAGAGTTATGTAGGGATAAAGAGGCAGAGAAAAACAATAACAGACCCATTGACCCCTATTTCACAAACCTTGGGGCTATGGGAAAAATCCACTTACAAGGCTGGAACAGACCTACTGATTGGGCCTCAATAGGCTTTCTATTAGGGAGCAGCAGAAGTGCAGCAGAAGGTCCTGACTGCTGCCATTTCTGAGTGAGGATGCTTCTGTGATAGTGCAGATTTACATCTAACGTCTTGCACACCTCTAGTTTGAAGCAGACACTGAACTGTATCTCAAATCAGAGAGACAGTTGGATAATTGTGCAATGCAGTTATTGAACTATACATTATTCCACACTGCGCCTTGTAAAATCTGTGATCTGATCATATCACTCCCGCTGCATCTGTTTTAAAAAAATTACTGTGACCGAGCAAAGTGAGGCAGCAGCAGCAGCACAAGTTATTAGAGCAAAAATGATTTCCAGAAGGATGAGCACCTGTGTCCGAAATAAATGAATTCATTTGTTTAATTCAATTACTGTTTTATGTTCAAGGTGTACAAGGCAGGTGAAAGAATACACTACATTTAAGGCTGGTAACACAAATCTTTCTGAAACAAATCAAGATTAAGCTGCTCATTTTAAATTTATCTAAAAAAAAAAAGCCTGGGGTTTTCCTTTCAGTAGAGCAACCCTTAGACTATCGACTTCACTAAAAAGAAAAGCTTAGGTTAATGGTTCTGTAAATTTCCCCTCTCTAACAGCTTTAATTGCACTACACAAGAAAAACATGGCTTTGGGAGTCAGACGCGATGATCTCCTGGCATAAGCATTAGAATGGAGGCTCACCTTGCTTTCTCTGGATGCTGCTGGTTGACATTTAACATCACAGAGAGAGGGGAGGTGCAGAGCCAGGTGCCCTACATGCACATTTGACCCCCTGCTAATGTCATAGGGGGAAGGTCCCACACATCCTTACTTCACTCATACAAAACACTACTAGCCTGCAGAGTAGTATCTCAGTAATTTCAGACAGACTTTAGACTATATGCTATTTATATAGCATAATCCTACAATTTAAGGTTTCTGATGCATAAAAAGCTCAATATTTCTGAAAATTACAAGTAGCATACAGAAAATATCATCTCAAGGGCCTAGATTCTTGGTTCAATGTCCACTACTAAAAAGTGCAACATTTCTTCAGTTGATATTGTTAAATGTCCAAATACAACAGCAACTGAGGCAAATCAACCTTGTTTTTTTGTTTTTTTTACCAAGTCAAAAACACAATTCTCTGTAGCATGAGGAAAGATGCACACTTTGGAGGGCACAACAAACACAGCCAGCAGGCCTGTAACCCAGTGCAGATGACCTGGTTCTGCTTGCACGCAACCATGAAATAACAACTGCTGTTTAGTGTTTGATGTTAGCTTGGGGAGCGTACTGTCCCTGCTCGAGCTAAGCAGGCAAACCTTACCGTCAGGATTTGCTTGGTAAAAAAAAAAAAAAAAAAAATGCAATCAGGTCATGTCCTGAAACAAAGCAGGCGCTTACATCCACTGGGTTATTCTCTAATTCTGGAGTCTGTTCATTGCAGGTCAGGACTGGTGGCACATATAACATTGTAACCCATATAGTCTTTTTTTTATATTCTTAATGCTGTAAAGTTTCCATAATTTATAATGATTGAACGTGTAGAAAATATGTATCTCTGACAAAAAAGCAAAAAGCGAAAACATGTGGAGTTTACTACATAACTATTTTCCTAACAAACCACTGATGACAAAAGTACTGACAATTCAGCATCTGTAAGGATTTAGAACAGCCACCCATACACTTTGTTATACGAGCAATGTTTTTATATTCGTTTTAGAAACTAACATATGCTTGAAATTTGTGCATTTGTTTAAACTGAATGCAGTATATTTTTAAATAAATCATTTCAAATAATTTTTAAGAATAAATATGTTCAAAAGCAAGTAATAATAAATCCACACAGGGGTTTGCATCTTTATAGGCATCATGCGGATGATTTTTGGACATAGAGTAACAGCAAGAAATTGTCATTATCCAAGGTGCACATTGTCTGACTACCACAGCTAAATATTCTCAGTATTTCCACTCACACTGTGGAAATGCACAGTATGCCCCCTCTTTCTTATGTGGTACTGCAGGTATGTTTACCTGCCTGTGTCGCTGATGTACCATTGCAGACAGGGCATCTTTTGATTTAAGTCAGAAAACCAAAACAAATAGATTTTCCCAGCTTCTCCAAGAGATTACTCAGGATAGCAGGGATGGCTCCTAACCTAATTTACTATCAGTTTAGAAAAATTACAAAAACAATTGAGAAATTCATTAGAATTTGTTGAGGCAATGATACTACCATTTTTTAAAGTTGCTGCTTGCCATCTATCAGCAACACATTTTAACACATTAAAAAATGCTCAACAAATTGGAACACAGGTTTAAAAAAACTTGTCAGTCTTCAGTCAAATCAAAGCATGGATAATAAAAAGAAATTGCACATACCCCCACAAAAAAAACGATTATATTAATTACAGTTTAACTGCTGTTTTATAACTTTTTTTTTTTTTTAGTAATCACTACTATGCTAAAAAAAATATGAATAAATATATCAGCGTATTAACCCAGCTCTGGTCTACATTTTATGGAGAAAATTATAGCACAGAATGAGTCCCATCGTGCAGGCTGTGTGATGTTGGGGGAAGGCCTGATGCACGATGCAAAAAAATAAAGGGGGACTGATAGAAAGGCAACGGTTACTAAGGCATCTCAGTGTTAAAACTGATGCAACCACAACGTTTACTGCTGCAGAGCACACCGCCTGCAGCGACCCTGGACACATTTTCCTACAGACAGCACGTTTTCGTTTCGACTTGACTTCCAATGCTTACTTATGTGACAACCGATGCTTATTTGGGAGCTTTAATGCCCACGCATACCACATACGTTTCAAATGAAATTAGTGTATTTTTCCACAGGGCTACATGTTATTTGATCTTGAGTAAAATTAATGTGGTTGGTTAGTACAGTCTCAAACAGGTACGGTTCATGTGGCCATGCTGCAGAGGGAGGCCTACTTCAGAATTTTTTTTTTTTTTTTGGCAGCAAATAGAGTAGCCTCGATCGAAGACGCACAACAGAGACCGCATTTCGATGTCGCCGTAATTCTAGTTTTGCACTTGTTTACATAGACTCCGCGTGCAGAATGCCGCGCATGTAAAGGGCGTTTCGATCCTGCAGTCTCTCTGTGTTTTGATGTTAACGAATGGCATTGATTGCGGTTATGCGACTCCATTATTTTACGCTGTTTCGTCAGATCGGTTTATTTCTGTGCAGGCGGCTATACTCTCTTTTGTCCTTTGAGTCCTCAGGTGTGGAGAACAACGTGTCAATGTGCGACAGAAATCCCATTCCAGAGATGTTGAACGCATATCCAGCAGAAGTGGGAAACAGATGGACGAGGTTCGGATTAATAATAAGTCCAAATCCAGCTGGCCGTGAGTTCCCATCCGCCTGCTGCGCGGAGTCCCAACTTCTACTATTAGCCAGCAACTTTTACTAACTTCCACCTCTGTCCAAATGATGGAATTTCCAACTGCAGCCACAAGTTATTTCTTTCTGTTCCCCCCACTTCTTTCCCCCCTTGACGCTCCCCCTCCTCTCACCCCTTTTTCTCAATAGAGAGGCCCACTGGCAGCCTCTTGATTAATAAATGTTTAGGCTATGTGTTTTGAAGTGCGGGACAAAAGGGGGTGGCCTGTGACCCCTAGGAGCCCCGACCTTGTGCGGGTTCATTGTGAGGCGCTGGGAAAGGGGCTTTGGGACGGAGACCCTGGGCCACTGACCCACACACATCCCAGAGCCCTGCCATTCATGTGCGCACCGCTGCATGTCGCCCCGCAGCTTCCATTGTTTCAGCGGGAACAATAGCCTTACCCCCCCTCTGCCAGAGAAAAAGCAGCTTTCAAACTCCCCTATATGTCGCCTGATGCAAGCCTGAACAGAATTTCACCTCTAAAGCTTTAAATAAAGAAGAAAAATGTTGACAAAACGTTAACGCTCTTAGTGGTATGTTCACCCAAGTTGCATCACAACTTGGGTGAACGTTGCATCATTGCACTGACTGGATTCTTGCAGCCGTCAAAGGCCAACACTGTAACAGAGTGAAACAATGAAACGGTAACAGAGTGAAACTGTGAGAAAGAGAGTGGATGCTCAGAGGATGAGATGACAGAAGGAGAGAACTCGAAGAAATAGACCGTGAATAACACCTGCGGGGTATTTCTAATGCTGGAATCAGATATATATTAATAGGTTGGAAGCAAGCAGGCATTATTACGCCTTGGCCACAGGGTTAGTGAGGTTACTCAAATGACATCATCCATGGGGCCGAGGTTTCGATTGGATCTTTGCCTGGGAGTCAATCACGGCAGGAAGTGAAGGGGATACAAACGAGCAGTGCAGGACTGCCACTTGCTTCAATCAATTACTGCCTCAATTTTGAATGCACAAGCAAGACTCCCTAAACAGAGGCTGCGCCTTTGCATGTCAAAATTTATAGTATGGGAAGAGCCCATAAGAAAAGTGTGCAAAAGAAAAAAAGCCTGTAAAGAAAACGCTTAACCTTATTTACTGGCCTTTAACAGCAAAACAAGTTTTATAGGTCTATTTGCAGAGGAAACAGAAACACATTTTCCCCCAGTTCTTGCTGTAAAATATTCCCCACTTAATCTATGCAGAGACAACACACAATTGAACTAACAGCCTATAGAAATTGAGTTGCAAACCAGTGGCCTGATGCGTGAAACTGAAATGAACCTCTCAAGACAAACGGCATTAAACATGATTAATTGTGGCCGGCAAGAAGGCGACCAGACTACACAGTCCTAATGTCAGGCTTCACTAGATTATAGAGTAGTTATTCCTGCATATAGACCACATAAACTACAACAGGCCCATGGTGCTAAAACGCAAACCGAAAGGCAGTCTAACATGTATGAAAATTAAGTAAATCAGGCAAACGATCGTTTTAAATCACTGGATATATAGAACTTCAGGAACGCGCATATTTGAGTGTCTGTGAGCGAGCGCGCATTTGTATGGATAAATGCGTGTTGTGCGCGAGCATGTGAGAAGAGAGAGGGAGAGAGAGAGAGAGAGAGTCGGCCAGAGAAAGAGAGAGATTTTACTCATTGTAA
>VUQI01021834.1:31408-46857 GCA_015106735.1 Paratilapia polleni
GTTTGTTTTTCTCATTTTTTTTTTTTTTTTTTTTTTAGTTGCTGTAATTTTTTTTTTCTTCTTAAACATGATGATTGAGGTCTTCAGATTAATCGCGTTGTCAGGTCAGGCTGTGGATTACTGTAGATACCTTAGTTATTATAAGAGCAGAGGAGGGCCGTTTGTATGTATTTCAGTGTTGAAAAGCTTTATTAAAATATTTTGAACAACAGAAAAAAAAATCTGATTATTTATCTGATGTGAAGTGCAGTGCACGTGGAATCAGAGCGAACTGCCTTTAACTTCTATTTTGTATTTGATGATTATTTATTGCGCTTTAACGAACTAAACATGATTCAGGACCCTCTCAGTTTGTGGGGGTGATGCAGCTCTCATTTGTCAGTCTCTGTATTCTCACCAGGTGTCAAGCAGGGAGGGAAATAATGTTCAACAATTTTCTGCTCCATCAAAACCGGTAACTTTTCTTGTCCTAAGTCTTGGGAGCGAAGGCCAGACGTGGTGGGCGATTGTAGCTTCAGGGCAACATTAAGATGTTTGTGCTCCACGGACAAAAAAAAAAAAATACACTCCGGTAACCTTTACTGTGGTTATTAAAACAATTTCCACGATAATATGTTAATGCGAAAACAAGTGTGTATGAAAACTGTCGACAGTAATACCTGGCTTCGCATAATCAAACAGATCGTTAAGGCAATTAGACCTCCAGAATGTGATTAAGAAATGTAATTACGACTCTGTTCATTGCCGCAATTTGGTGTCTTTACTCAGAACGCAGCCATCAGCTGCACTCCGATCGACTCACCGTTTGTCCCCCTCACTTTACTGTCCACACTGAAAACAGTTTTGATGCTACAAAAAAAAAAAAATATCTCGCTACATGGAGCACAGTCTTCAACATGTAGAGAAGGGGAATTGGCTATGTTGCTATGCACTTGAAACACTAAGGCCAATCTAGTGTTAATACTCCACGATCTAAAGGATTCTTCTTAAATATATCTTTAGCTACAACTGCGTTTTAACTGCGGTGTGAGTTATCAGCTCCTATTACAAAAGGAAAGTTAGTGTGCACATTCTGAAGGCTTCAGCACCATGGACAGAGGCCACAAATTTCATATTTCAGACCCATGAATTAGCACTGATCATTTTGCACGACAGCTTTTTTAAACAAAATCAACTACATTCAGTACAGTACACCTCTTGCCAGTAGATGTGGATACATACAGCAATATTTTCTTTTTAGTAAGGATGTTGAAACATGAAAATTCTTAATCACTCAATAGATTTCTGTGTCTTTTAGGCTAATCTATCACAACCTAGCCTTTAATTTTAAATCCTCAACCAAGCTTGAAGCCTGCACAACTATATCCAAAAAAAATCTCTTTAAAATACAACATCATAAATGTTTTCTCCTAATAATTTTAACTGAAAAGCTGCATCTTAATATCTTTTTCCACATAGAAGCAAACAATATGAAAATGTGTTATCAGCAGTGGCTTATGATTTTTGCCAGTCTCCGATCTAAGCTTTGTGTCTGCATGATGAGCCATTCTGACAACAGGGTCATTACAGTGTCCCATTTAATCCCATCACAACCCTGAATGCCTTGAATCTTCACGGAAGAGCCCTTAATCAAGAATGGAAATAATCAGGAGACATCAAAACAGCTCTGGAGTAAAAATCCTGTCAGCAATTCTTGTTACAGGATTTAAACTTTGATTTTTTTCTTTAAGTTCAAATGCAGAGATGGGGCTTTTTTTTTCCCCTCCTGCTGTTTGAAAATTAGACTTTACAAAAACATTAATTATGCAATATGCATTAATGCACAAATGACTGAAGCATTTAACCCATACTAATATTCACATTAGCCCAGAAGAGGAAATTCCCCACGGGTGAGACAGAGCCATATGCGTGCATAAAACAGAACACAACATCCAAAGGAAAACACACAACACTATAAAAATATCAGTGTAGAGGCAGCGGAAATTTTACAACTACCACGGGGAGCACAATATTTAAGAAAAGTAAGAAGTTCAGTAGTAACAAGCTCCCGTATTCCTCTTGATAAGGGGGCTGCTAGAGACTTGGTGGTATTTCAGCCATTTTTACAAGCTGGTGAAATGTCATGTACACACAAGAGTGTGTGAAATGTTAAGCTGGACTGGGCAGTGATAGAGCCCCGAGATGTCTTGTGAAAACAGAAAAACAGGAGGATTTCAAGCTTTCTTTTTTTTTAGTGGCCACCAACCAAGTCATAATAGGGAACATCGTTTTTACTCATGAACCTAATAAAGCTGAATCTGTCTTAAAGGCATTTACAGTGAGCTTCAGGGCTCATGAATAAAAGTGGAAGATAAAAAAAAAACACCCCTTTCATGAACTATAAAATGTCCAATTTACCATATCAATGGCCAGCAGGGTGCTGGTTCATAATGCGGCTGTGCTGTATGCTAAGGATGATAAACATTAAAGTCAAAATTCACATAAGTACGCTGAATTGAAATGTCTCCTTCATATCAGGAACAGGCAAAACTCTGACAATGGATTCATCCATGTTGTGTCACACACTGTGTATAAAGATATATGTGCTGCACTAGCTGAGGCACCAAATCAACTGCTGGGTGGTACTTCATTTTTGTCAGGCCACTGATAGCTATGCATAATATTGTCATTGCGTGGTGCACACACAATAAAAGTGTGCAACTAAAGAGGTAAGCTCTGATTATATTCAGTAAACAAATACCAACTTTTTAACCATCCATTATCAGATGCACTATAGTGGTGATATACTATAAGGAATTTACAAAGCTGGTCTTCATAGATGGACTTTTCCCCACATTAGGTGTTTTTTTTTAAGTAGTTTTTGACCTTCGTCTACAAATTTTTCAAATAGCTCCATTATTGGAAACGTTGCTTCCGTAGAGAAGGAATATTGATCACAATTTTCATGAAAACCGCGGTTGATATTCCAACTGTAAACTGTCCAATTTACAGACTTCCCTCACTGAACATTTCAAAATCTGCATGGGAAATGGATATTTATCACCAAATATATGGTTACCGCCTTTAAAACGCTACTAGGGTAATTTTAATAAACTAAAAAAAGTCCACAGCTATCTACTTATGCTCTGTTTGAAGGGAGATATACATCACACTACATTTAAGGTTGTCCTGAAAAAGACAAGACATGGTAGATTTTACAGATTAATGCTCTAACTAAACCTGTCTCATCAAAATAGAAACTGCCACAAGCCCCACTATAATGCTCAAACCTTGATGCTCGAAAGAACTGTTTTATACTGTAGTCACAGCTTTATTCCCCCGTGTGCATGCAGTGTTACTTCAAAATACCTCCATAAAACAGCGACTTTTACGGAGTGTATTTAGAGATATTTTGTTGTATTTTAGAAAAAAAATGTGAGCCTCTTTTTTTCTGAAAATATAACTAAAGAATATTGACACTCACTTGGGGCAGTTTTCCTGGAATAACAACATTCAGTATATTTCCTGTGCGTTTCTAACTGCATGCTTTCCTACTCACCTAATGAGCTCCTAATTCATTACATCGGGAATGTTTTTTTTTTTTTATCTCTGAGGCAGCCTCGAGGTCAGGTAAACATATGGCAGCACATTTAGCTCTGAAAGTTCTAATAGGGCACAATAAATGACGTAGTAAAGTGTGATTATCCTCTCATCTGGAACACAACTGTTGAGTAACATCTCTAATATTCCAACTGCCTCCATATTAATCAGATTAAAGACCCAATCCCCTAATCCCTGTTTACCGATGGCTCTGTCTTTCTGCCGTAATCTGATGTTCTTTTATTCCATTGGGATTAAATTGTGTCATGGCAGAGCACAGTAATTTGGTGGTGGTGGTGTTGTTGTGGACAGCACTGGCTTTTGTTGCTGTACAGGTTGTTTATTCTAGAAAAAAAAAAATAGACGAAAAACAATTTACTCTGTGGTTTGAACAAACAAGAACGGGCACTGAAGTGAAGTGCTTTCACTGTTCAAATATTTGCGGCAAATAAATCAAATTATGAATGCTGTTGGGAGGCATTTCATTCGATTTGTTGCCATTTTATGGTGCTGTTGCTTAAACTTTGAGCTTTGGTGTCTTCCATCCATAATGTTGATTTTATTGCGAAATTACTTCTTATCAACACATCCTCATAAAAGTATAAAAGAAAAGCTAAAACAAAATGAATTGAGTTTTCATGATATCGTCAAATTTACTTATTATGTGATCGTGTTAATGTCAAAAAATAACTTCCAGTGGTGCAATGGTCAAAGCTTCCCCGACAGCTGTGAACTTTCCATTTATGTGACCTTAACACTGAAATAATGTGCTTGATTAGAGTGGATGTGGAACGCGCAGTGACCCAGCGGCCGCTCTGGATTATGCTAACAGCACCATGCTCAGTTGCACTCTGACACACTAATGCAAACTTAAAACACAATCGGAGATTTGAACTAAAACGTGAAATCAAAACTCAGTTCTGTGTGCATGTTTTTGTGTGCTTTACGTGTGAGAGAGACAGGAGTCTCTCGTCTTGATCAATATGCAGATCGTGACCCTCTCAGGGTTCATTAAGGCTAAGGTGAGGTGGATTTCATCTCCAGTCTCTGATTTTCATTAACTCTGGCTTCCACACTGAAATAAAGACATGAGGATGCCACAATAACAGTGAGAATCACTCACTTTTCATTTAATATACACATACACTTTTTCTTTGTTTTCCTCCCATACACACAACTGATCACGAGACAAATGAAAGGCCTGACCAATAGGGAGGTGTGTAGAGCTATAAAGAAGGCACTGTCTGATATAACCTCAATTCTGTGTTGTGATAATGACAGCCACCTATTTATGTGTTGTTCCTACAACAATTCATTACCTGATTGCTGAACAGGTTTCTGATTAGAGTGTAATCTGAAGATTATGATGCCCTATGAACAAGGTCAACTATATAGTAAACAAAGGCATAAAATCAGACATAAAACTGAGTGGATCTGAGGTCAGTTACTGAATGACAATCAACTGCCACCTTCTAGGAACACAGAAGAATTTATAAAGTGGATTTCAGTCTGAAACATGGAAAGAATAAACCAACAATCTACTTCCCTCCGTTGAAAATCTGTCATGTTACCAGAGCATGAAACCCTGCCGTTAGTGTAACACTTGCTTGGCTGATCTTCCTGATGTGCTGAGTGCTACTCCAGGCTTCAGTGTATCTGTCTGAGCAGAGGTCTTTAACAGCCATGAATGCCAAGCACGGGGGAGGCAGGCCAGGCCAAGCGTAACCATGGCGGCCCAATGTCCTTGGCTCCTTGGCGGCCTTCACCTCACACTCCCTGCACAGTGAATTTTATGGCTAATTTCCGGCAATTTATCCTGGCACTTTCAGAAGAGAGATTCCTGCGGGAATAATGTGCATAATTTGCATAAATCATCCTGATAGAATGCATATCAGCATGTAACCCCCCTGTCTGATGCTGCAGCGTTTACTTTGTAATCAAAACTGACTCTTTTCCACCGGCGGATGCACAAGAGCCATGAGAAGGGGGTCTGGGTTTAGGTGAGTAATTACAAAGAAATGAAACACACATACAGAGGAATGAAGAAAAAGCTCAATGAAACTTTTGGGAGAAAAAAAAACGCTCTATAGGGAACACATAAACTCAGCAACAGAAATATATTAAGTATAAAAACAAGTTTGTGTTTCTATATTTAGTTGTTTTTAAAATGTGATACTGATGCATAGTAACTCCACTTCTCAATTGGCACAGTTTAGCACAAGTTTCCTCTTAAATTTGGTCCTCTTTTTCTCTTTGCCATATTCTGAAATCAATTTCTTCATTTAAACCAATTTCCTCTCACTATCTTTCCACGTCCTTAGCGCTGTAGAAGTCGCAGTTTAGTCCACAGGCCTGTGCTCCCTCCGTGTAAGCAGCCAATTGTCTGAGGGAAAGAGACGGGGGTCAGCGCAAGGCTTCCCCTCCTTGCTGTGATCTAATCTGACGTACAGTGAGAATGTGCATATTCTCTTGGACTGCCTTCGTTACAATAATCAGCCGTGGTCAAATCGACTTTGTTGGTTGAGGAAGTGCGAGATGAAAGAGAGAAATGGAGCACAATAGGAAGAGGAGGTTTTGTCTTTCGGTGCACACAAAGACAAAAGGCATGTGGCCTGATGGAAATGCTATATAGCATGCAAGCTGCATAAGAGGTAGTGGCTTAACTAATCGGAGCAGACACACAGACAAAACATAGCTGCACGGGGAAAGAGTGCTGCACTCGTTACACGCATTAGATTTTGTGATTGACAGGAAAGAAGTGGAAGCGTGTGTGTGTTTTTTGTGTGTGCATTTTAGAGAAGCAGCCCTCATTGGAGCGAGCAGTTTTGTGTATCCACACTACCAGGTTCCTCCACTGGCCTTCATCCCAGAATCTCAAGATCTCAGATGGTATCACTGGTGACAACAGGACAGTCGTCCGCTGGATAGACGTTAATCACAATAATACAGGGCAGGCTAATCACGACTCACTGATCAAGCGCTTAATGACATGCCTGCCGTACCCACTGTAACCAGCCCTCTGCAGAGGGATTCACACACCAAGACTAGCCCCTTTTGTGGGGGGCAGGAGAAGGAGGAGGACAGTGGTTATGAGGCTGGTGCACAGCCATCCAGACAATAATTACTCGATGACTGTGGTCACATTAAGGATCAGTCAAAGCAGATTAATTTCGACTGATAGCATTGGTCCCTCCTAAATGCAGATTTTCTTAATAAGAGTGAAATTGTGTCGCTGAGAGGGTTAGGCACTGAGAGGTTTGCTATATGGGGGTACTCCAATTACTTATCCAGAGAGACAATGCCTTCTTCTTTGCACAAATCAAACTGTACTTTTGAATGTCAGTGCAAAAATTAGCACACAAATGTGTTTTTCATGTCGCTGGGTCTGATGCGTGTGTTTGTATGCAGAAACCGTATGCACCGGCACAAATGAGACTGCATGTGTGGTACGGGTAGGCCTTTCAGTAAATACCCAGAGACCCCAAGAATTACCCAGAGCAGAGAGGACAGCATCTGTTTGTGTGCTTGTGCCGAGCAAACAAGGCAATTTAGAGAACACCAAGGGAGCTGCTAATAAACACAACCTTATTCCCCCTTCCTCCTACACCTGGCTCTGAATATTGCAGCACTACAGTAAGGATGCCTGTCTGTGTGTGTGTGTGTGTGTGTGTGTGTGATGCAATGCCTGGTTGACCTGACTAGGAGGGGTGCTAGTGTGCTTTTGCAACTGTGCATGTGATCGAGCGTGTATGTGTATATGTGAGCATGAGAAAATGTGAAACACGTGTGTGCAACCATTCATCATTCTACAGTGAGAGGCATGCCAGTGCTGCTGGGAAATGGCAGGTCTGTGTCCCATCACACCCTGGCGTCTTTGTCTGTATGGTCAAACCTGCGCCAAAATGTCTGCCCTGGATACCTGGCATAGAAACAGCACTTTACTGTACACAAAGGTGTGTGAGTACCGAGCTGTCAGAAACTGGACTTCTCCTACATGGATGCTAGTCACAATGACCTAATTGTAGTTGTCTTTTACTTTATTATGGGCCGATGAAATGGATGTTTGTGTTTATTTTTAAGGTGTTACACTTATCAAACACAACATTATTATTTAACAATCAAGAACCTGAATTTCCAGGTTATAAACATTTAAAATGTTTCCTTTTTTTTTCTGCGGTCCCTGCAACTGTAGCAGTAAACATGCTCTAATGAGACCTGCAGCTTTGCTCGCCGCCACCACTGACTGTGATATGTAGCCAAAGTGACACCCAGTGAAACCATGCATCAGACCAGACACAAAATGGCCGTCCAGTGCCAAACTCCGCCTTGGCTTTCACTTCGTATCACACCACAGAGCCTGGCTGGGGAGTGAAAGCTTTACAGCACATTTAGAGAAAAACTCATGGCCCGCTGTCAACATCTGTCACTAACAGGTATTTAAATCTTTTCATGTCCTCCCATAGTGCTACGGCCTTATATGGAGATACACATGAATTAAAATCACTCTACATTTACATCTGAAAGTCCTATTTTGTGTTTTAAATATAATCTGTTTGATCAAAGCCCATTAAATCCAGTCAAATCTGTTTAATGATTCAGTCTGCCCTTCAAATATGAACACTTCAAGGTCTTCTCACCTCTCATGTCACATACCTGGCAGCTTCAGAAAACAGACCACAATCTATCAGCCTCTGAGCCTTCGAGCCAAGAACATCCTGAAATAAAAGAGTGCGAGAAAATAAGTGCAAAAGGGGAGATTAATCTGAGTTATTACAATGATTACATTTCCAGAATGCTAATTAAAAGATGTTAGGACATGGGCCCAGCCAAGGATCAGTGGGTGCTAATGAGGACCAATAAGGCTCTGTAATCTGAGCTGTAATGAGAGTGGTTTAAATGTAAAGTTTGCGGGGAGACGAGCGAGGAGGTGGATAGATGTGGTGATGGAGCAGCCATCCTGGAGAAGCAATCCTATGCTGTCATTATAACCAGTAATAGTGAGGATTCACAGCCTCAGCAAAAAGACAGAAATAAAAGTGAGATGAGTGAAGGCAGACAAAAATTCAATTATACTAAAAGAGGGTTTGTACAATAAAAACATTTTATTATTAGACAATTAACAATCTGGTTTAATGGCTGAAGGTCACATACCCCCTTGTCTTGTATTACGAGAAAGCCTTTGTAACGTAACAGGGCAATATCGTTTAATGGGTGACCAGTCATCCCACCTCACTGCTCCCTTTATATTGTTTTTCCCTTAGGGTTTTATGATTTGCACACTTTCTATGTTTGGGAAGAAAGAGCAAAATTGTAGGCTTAGGCTTAATATATGTTTTCACTAATCCAAGTAAATCTTTTTGGACTTTGGATGTTGAAAAGCTAAAGTTTACACAGAAGAAAGGAAGATCTGTATGTCCCTGAGACCCTGATGAAGACAGCATCTATACTCAACGGTCTGCTCATTTGCCAGTATGTTCGAAAAAAATAAATATCAATATTTCACTTAAAGACAGAGTGCCTCAGTTGTTGTAAGTAGTTATGCATGCACCATTTAATATCTAGCAAGACTTCCTGGATATATTTCTGAGTCTTTAATTTGCATTAAAATAAAAAGGAGAAGATTTTCAGCGAGAAAAAGGCACATTTCATCACAGTTCATCTTATACTGAATATTATCTTTTTGTCTGAATTTATGAAGCAAAAAAGCAAATGTATAAATATAAAAGCAAAAAATCTTCACCTTTGAGAAACCGGAAAACTGCGTGTTTGGCATGTAAAGAAAATCATAACTAAGGCCATAAAGTGATAATCAGTACAGACACCAGTTTAGCAAACAATGAACTCAAATAATTGAATACTCACATGTGAGACCATGAACTAAATAGAGAAGGAGGGTTGACTGGGAACACATTTTCAAAGAAGGAATCAATCTGGAGCAAAAGAAAATGGCAAAATAATACAAACCAGACGGTAAAGGAGTCAACTGAAATTAGAAGGGTTGTTACTTATTTAGTGAATGATCGTTATTAGCAAATGAGCCTTACTGACAGGTGCACCCCACTCATTTACAAATTACAACATATCACTATAATCAGCCTGCTAATTTATCACGAATAATGAGTTGTGTGAAAACAGGCGGGTAAATACTCAAGGAGAATATCACCCTAATGGGTCTCACCTGTCACACACTGTTTACAGCTCCTGGGGTGCTCGTTGGAGTGGGTTCAAGCAAAAATGATTTTATATGTGTCTTCACACTGGTCTGGAAAATCCCTGCACTTTGTTACCAACTTGGTTTGTAAAGTCAGAGAGCTGAGCTGCTCTGCGAGGCACTAGCTAAATATTGAGCTAAATATTCACATCAGCATGCTAACGTGCTCACAGTAACTATGCTAACGCGCTGATGTTAAGCTGGTGTAATGTTAACCATGTTTGGCAACTGACTTCAGTGTGTTTGCAGGCCAACAAATTAGCACAAAGTACATTAGAGCTGATGCAAATCTTATTAGTTTGGCAGGGATTTGGTCATGATCAAATTATTTGGTCATGTGCAAGATGAACAAGAAAGAACCATTAAAGTCATTACAATTCTTCCTATGAACACCAAGAATATTCAGACCATATTTTATGACCATATATTAGTGCCACAGGATAAGTCAGACGGTCATCCAAGTCAGTGGGAAGCATGGAGAAAGTTCTTGTTGAGACATTTCAGTGTAGGGTAGACAGACCAAAGTGGTGAACAGACTGTTACCTGGAATCCACCAACACGGTGCCAGTGCTGCCAAAAAGCTGGCACTGGCACCAGTTCTTTTAAAGTGTAAATGCATGAAACTGGTTCCACATTGCTGGGAAAAAAAAGGTAAAACTGACCAGCAGACAGACAGAAAGACCAACCAACATACCATGACTTCAATCCTTACAAAAAGCATGCGTAAACAAACTAATGAGATCTTTAAACTTTCTTTACTGGTGATGACACGTGGCATCTCAAGGTACCGTGTGTTCAACACAATCATACAGTAATGTGCAAAAGTCTTGAGCCACCCCTCATTTCTTTATATTTTGCTAGGAAAATGGGAAACAGGTGCAGTGATTTACTGAAATGTCACTCCATAAGACCTGTTGCCACTGATTTTGCAATTTGGCATACTTCTGACTTTTCTCCCTGTTTCCTGAAGAATGGCTTCTTGACAGCCGCCCTTCCACTGAGACCATTTCTGATGAGGCTTCAGTGAACAGTAGATGGATCAACTGAAGGGCCAGATGCATCTCTCAGGTCCTGTGTCAGGTCTTTACTGGATTTTTATAATATTTCGTAAGGACATGTCTTTCAGTTACTGTTCATCTGCTGTGGATGGTTTTTTAGCCCTGCTACTTCTTCCTTTGTCCTCCACTTGTTTCCTCAAATTTTTTAAGGACACACTGCACACCATACTGAGATATGCCAAGTTTTCAGCTAACAGCTCTTTGGGAATCACCTTGTTGGTGCAAAAATACTATTTTATGTCCTTCAAACTGTGTTATATTTGGCATTTTTCATAAAGTTGGCTAAAGAAATAGGAACAAATTACGTGTTTTTGTGACAGGCTGCTAGTAACAAAGTGCCTAAAGATACAATTTAAAATTGGTTCTTTGCTAACTTGTCTGTTATATATAGACACAACACTGGTTCATCCCTTGAGTTAGGTGACTTTTTTATGCTTGAATGATTCATAGGTCAGTGTTAAGTGGCTTAACAAACAAAAAACATTCCTCTGAAAACTGTCAGGTACAAGGACTGGACTGAAAATGAGTGAAAAAGTATCCAAGGTCAGAAGAAAAACTTTTGCTATTGCTATGAAAATAGCAATAGAAAAACTATTGCCCAAGGCCACTTTTAAAAAATACAAGAAAGTCTGGCTCCTTGGAAGTAAAATGTAAAAAAATGAGAGGTGACTCAAGATTTTTGCACAGTACTGTATATGGCATCGTGAGGTACCACGTGTAAGTGTGTTTGACACGACATAGGCCCTCATATTCCACCTGCCTTATTGTGCTGAAAAAAAGAGGCTAAGATTACAGCTGGGGTATGACAATGCTGATAGGCTATAAAACCATGTCATTTAATACCTCCTCTCAGTCCTCCCTCTGTGTGGCTGCATGGTCGACTTACCATTAAGCCAATTCATCACCTCTTAAGAGAAGGCCATGAGACAGATCCGGTCTATCGGTCTCTGTGTTTAGGATGTGGTTACTGTTCTGATGATCAAGGATTTCTGCCATACTAAACATGGAAGTAAATGGTGAGGGCATCCAAACAATGGTTTTAGAGAGCTGCTTGGAGGAAGTCTCCCTTTATTGAGAATTTAAGTTTGAAAAGCCACTGTAGTAATCAGAAATAAAACCATGAAGACAGTGATGAAGCATTAATGTAAGATTTTGTCTGCCACTTGAAGCCAGTTGTTTGATATGTCACTTTTCTAACGACCTCTTCAGAGAGGAGCCTAGATTTGCATTTTTAGTCCCTGCTCCTGTAATGAAATAAGGTAGAGCGGAGCATATTTCAGTGGGCCTGTCAAACCCACTCACGCCCCTTTGCAAAGCACTCAGAAACTTCATTCCATCGCCACCCATTCTCACGGCCATGCTATAAAATTGACTATGACAAAATTAGCAAACCTAGACTGTTTGGACACATTCCCAATATAGTAGGTTTCTCTCTTTTTTTTTCTTCCAAAATGCAATCAAGCCCGGGAACATCAAACATGAAGTCTCCTTGAAAGTTATTTAGTCTCTTTGGTGCCAGTGCAGCTATGGATTTATGTAATCACAAGCTTGTTAGGGAGATTTCTCAGGCCCACTGACAGTGATGTGCACTGGGGTTTGGCAGACGTGACATCTGGGAAGCACAGTTCTGCTGCACCACCACGCAAAAGCAATTAGAGATCTATATTCCCAGACAGGTCCAGACTTTGTTTCATGGTGGAGGGATACATGGGTTTTAATGCCTTTATTAACATGACATGCATGTCCCATAGACCATCTTCAGATGACAATCAAAGGGTCATCATAAAAAGGGGGGCAGCAATCAGTGAAATCATGCTCTACAGACAAGCCGGGACATCAAGATGGATTTTCCAAGTGAGCTGTTCAGGGGATAAAATAGTGCATAAAAGATGCTATAAAGACCACATAGGATTTTGTTTCAACAGACAGGATCTAAATAAAATTACACCAGTTATCAGACAATCCTACAGCTACTGTACGGAAGCAGAGGAGGATGATTAATTAGAAATGAGTCAGTTTCAGTTGGGCAAGCTCTGCTCAAACACACACCACTTACTCTTCAGCATTAAATGAATCTCAACTGGCTAAAGTAATTAGTTCAGTCTATTAATTACTATAATCACCCATTATCATGTTGGCCTTCATTTGAACATGTTTCATGGATGTAACGAGCCTGTAGCAAAGCTGTTTCCAGGGGATATTCTCGGTCTGAGTGCTAATTATTTGGCAATTAAAGGATAAGGATGGTGGTACTCTATATTTCTTATTGTCAACAAATACCAGAAAACACACTATCTGACTCCCTTAACCCATCTGTGTTGCTTAGAATAAAGACCATTTTATCTGTTCATTTTTAAAGGTTCCCGAGTAAAGAGTGCATTCATTGTAAAAAAAAACTGAAGACAAACAGTAAAAAAAAAAAATGTCATGCTTTATAATGCTAGAAATATGTCTGTGTGTTTGCGCTTAACTTTACATAAACTAAAGTGCCAATCATAATAAAAACATCATCATCAACACTGATTTTATTATACTGAAGAAATAAAAACAGAATACTAATAAAGATTCAAAGATAAACTTTTAGAAATCCCACTTCTATACATGTGTAACAAACCAGACAGCAGGGCACACTATCACTAAGGACATCACAGGCCCACTTATTTTGCTTTTACTTTTATCTTGGATTATAATGCCAACCATGTCCACAGCATTAGGGTTGCAGGAGCCTTTAAGTCGGCCCTCTGTGGGCTGTGATGATATAAGGATGAGGTCTGAAGGGATGGAAGTGGAGTGCGGTAAACACAGCGGCCCTGCTCCCCAGCTGTGAAGGTGACACAGGGACGCTACACGCAGAACAAGCCCTTTTGATTAATCACAGGATATTTACTAGCTCAGATCTAATCAAGGACTGCAGGATCACAGGCGACATCATACACGGCCCAGGAATTTACACAGCAGAGTTAACCTGTCACCTGCCACTGTCCTCTTCCCTACATCTATAAACACTGTGTGTATAGGTCGGCCAGCAGTTACACACCACAGGCAGGCGCCTTGAAACGGCTCCAAAAGTGATTGTTTTATTTCCGCTGCAACAATATAACCTGCAGTCAGATACTCAACACATGTCGTTTGATATAAAACCTTATGGCAGAGGGGAGAAAGAGCCATTTATCTCAAGGTGGTCATGGTAATGGGATACAAGAACGTGAGCAGTTTTCCCACTAAGTAAACTACAGCTTGGTGTGCAGTTGACTGTCCTGCTGGCCTGTAGCAGCGGGATTGTTATTTTCTGAGGAGGAGATGTAAACCAAGGACTAATCCAAGATTACAAGCGAGAAAGGATTAAACAATTGTGATCTCTGATGGCTTATGACTTTTACAATCGATTTAACACTCAGGAGATTGTTGGTTTTCAGTGAGGACAGCTGGCAATTTTAAAAGGACAGTTCAGTTTTGGGGAAAATTTTACAATAGACTGCCATTTTTATGACTCTGTGCACTTTGAAGCTCTGTTCATGGATGTCTGGGGGATCAATTACAGCTCTCCTCAAATCTATAGAAACACACAGTGGTTTTGATTTAATGCAGGCTTGATGGACTTGAAATGGACATAGAACCAAAGTTCCACCTTCCTCCTTTTGACAGTTTTTAAATAAAAACAATGGATCAAATGACTATGTGCTAATATGAAAAAGCTCACTTTTTAGTCTAGTTTTAGTACATAGACTGCCATGCACTGCCACGTTCTTCAGCTATATCATGTTTATACCACTTCCAGCTCATTGTTCTGGTTTTCTTGCCATAACTTTACTGTTGTGGTTCTCTTGTGTCCCTCTTATAGCCACTTTGAGGCACAACAAGCAGCATAAAGCTCTAAAACCACACTGCACACCAGCTCCATAGACAGACAGTTGGCATGGATGAAAAAGTTATTGTAGGTTTCATATAAACCTCTATAAAAGCTCTATAAACATAACTTTATATGAATATTGCTTTTCATTGCCTCTACATGCAGAGGCATAAACATACATGAATTTCTTGAACTTAAATCATGCAGGAATAAGCAACATTACGTTACAACATTATAACGTTTTATTATAACTAATAAAACCACTTCTGTGGTTTTATTAGTTATACATATCAATAATTATATGCATTCAATTTGTAAAAAAGCATTTGTCTAAAACTATATGAAATAGAAAAGGACATAACCTTTAATGTGACCTGTGTCCTGTCTTTTGTTGTTAGCACTTACACAGAAAGAGACAAGAGGCAGCGGTGGAAGTGCTGCAACCCCGCCGTGTTTATAAAGGGGTCCAGATTAAGTGTGGCCTACGCCATTGTGTCACCTGGAAAATGTCACTCCACAGGGGTGAGGAGGGGGAGTCTTACTCCGAACAGGTTTAAAGAAAAATACAACGCTGGCACAGAAAAAAAAATTTACATATTTTTTTTTGCACATTTAAAAAAAAAAAAAAAAAAAGGAAAAAAAAAAAAAAAAAAAAAATAAAAAAAAAAAAAAAAAAAAAAAAAAAAAAAAAGCCATTCGTTTGATTTGTCAGCATGGGGAAGCAGCTGTGACGTTGGGAACATCATGTTCT
>VUQI01021834.1:46877-74948 GCA_015106735.1 Paratilapia polleni
ACCAAAAAAGTTTAAAAAAAAAAAAAAAGAAGGCAAAAAAAAAAAAAATTTAAAATTTTTTTTTTCAAAATTAAAAAAAAAAAAAAAAAATGGACAAAATAAACAGACCAGGATATCGATATTGAATATCTCCCTCCGTCACACAAATGTGGACAAGCCTTTCGGGTGCTATTTGTGATAAAACCATTTTATGTTAAACAACAAGTGATCTGGGGTTTCTGAGCAATGAATTACTTTGTGCTATTAAGCCAGATTTCTGCCACACAAGCCCTGGACAAACAGTCTACTGGGTGAGTGTTTTTGTCAGTCTCCCCCATCTCCCTGGTATTTCTTGAGAATGACGAGTCACATTAGAAGCCAGGAGGAAGAGTAATTTCTGTGTCACATCCCTTTAGCCCGACCTCACTGACTATTGCCAACATGAGAGCGTTCTCACTAAAAATTAATCACATTTGCCTTTTTAATGGCATCCCTCATCCGGCTGCCAAGAATTCACAATCATCTTCCTGCTGTTGTGTGGTACTTCAGCAGCTTGGCATCTCTGGTGGTGACAAAGTGATTTCAAGAAGTGTATCAATACTTACATCACCCCTCTGGCCCTTTCTCTTCAGTGTTGACACTGCGGCACTCGGAGTCAGGCCCAACTGGCAGGAGGCCATCCACTTTAAAGATAAACACACACAGAGATCTGCAGCAGAGGGTTTAAAGCTAAAATATGTCATGAAATTAGTTAATATAGTGTTAGAAAAACTGTATTTACCATGTTGAGGTACGTTTATGGCGAGAGAAAGATCGGGTTTGTCAGGTGGCACCCATTGGGTTGAAAAAGTCACTGCTGTCGGTCAATGACATTTTCAGTGTGTAACAACAACACAGAAGGGAAACAAGATCAAAATGGGACACTAGATGCTCTGTTATTTATAGAGTAGTTTCAACAAGGAAACAAATAAAGAGAGAGGAGGAGGAGAGCAATTGAAGTCCATCCTGAAACACCTCTGTGCAATTATTTAGGCAGTTATTTTGAAACATTATCTAAATTACTGGGAATTAAACTGCATGTATAGAACCATCAGTCACAGCTGATAAAAACGGCTTAAATGTTTGATGACTTTGCTGCAAAATAAGGTTTTAAAAAGCTTCTTTCCCCTGGACGTTATACTTCTACCACCATCTTTGCTGTTGCAGGAAACTCCCATAGATTTAAATCAGGAATCTTTGGCTGTCTCTCTCTCTTATGTCGCTCTCTTAGGATGACTCTCCATTCAAGAATTTAATATAATATTGGCCTGTGGGAGGAGGGGGCAGAATCTGTGTTTACATTAGTGATGCTTGGTGGTCAAACGGTGATGGACAGTGTGTACCAGATGTCAAGTTTTTGATTTCATATAAATTATATTATATATGTGTGTGTATATATTCATATATATGCATATATACTGTATATTAATAGAAAAATATTCTGGTATTCTGGAGAGTCTTGATTGATTAGTGAATCATGAGTAAGTTGAAAACAATATTGTGGTGGGGGAAAGTGTTAAGATGTCAGCCATATTATGTGCACAGATAAATCACCAGTGTGTTTGTTACTGCTGTCTACTTTCATTCAGATGCAAATTCAAAAAACACCTTGCAGGAATTGTATGAGATCAGCAGCAGTCACATGACAAAACAGAAATGACTATACTATTTAAGGACACTTAAGAAGACTAAAATGACAATTTCTTGTTAACTTTTACAGAGGAGTAATGTGAAGCCTCCTTACTGGAAATATAAAAAGCTGGTATGGGATGTGCACAGCTCAAGATCGGAAAGGCTTGAAACAGGTGACTGAGAGACTACATCTGCAGTTCTGTTATACTTATCCTGTGTTATATGATGACTTTAAAAATGAATCTTAAATCTTATATTTCCCAGAAAATCTATCATATAAAATACAGTATATCAGTGCTATGATACATACTGCAAATCACACACTCCTGGTTATGAGTTATGAGTTTGAACACTGCATGCAAAAGAATTCATCCATCCATTTTCTTCCACTTATCCTATTAAGGGTTGTGGGTGGGGGCTGGACCTATCCCAGCTGCCATAGGACAAGAGGCAGGGTACACCATGGACAGGTCGCCAGTCTGTTGCAGGGCTAACACAGAGAGACAGACAACCATTCACGCTCACATTACCAATTAATCTAACCCCACTAACTGCATGTCTTTTGACTGTGGGAGGAAGCCGGAGTACCCGGAGACAACCCACGCAAACACGGGGAGAACATGCAAACTCCACATAGAAAGGCCCCAGCCAGATGGTGGATTCGAACTCAGGAGCTTCGTGCTGTGAGGCAACAGTGCTAACCACCGCACCACCGTGCAGCAATCAGTGCAATACAAATCAACTTGTTTTAAAAGAACTGTGCTGAACAACTGACAAATAACATAATTCATATGATAAGAGGACACTAAAATGTCTCACTGGCTTCTGCCATCAAATATTCAGACAGACTTGTAATTCCTTGTGAGTGAAAAGCCCTGTAAAATGACTGGGAAACAAAACACTTGTGGTAAAACAATGTTCTGAGGACATTCTGTCAGATTCTTCTCTTTTTTACAGATTTCATCACTGAGCTACTGTGGCGTAAATGCTTTAAAACACTTTGACATAACATGCTGCGTCCAGAGACTCTCTGCTTCTGAATAATGAAACTGCAGTATGTTATGAACAGCTGTCTTCTTGCAAGATGTTTTTTCAAGGCTTTTGGTCGCATCTCTCCTCAAGTTCTTCCTAAGAAACCGGCATAATTTAAGTAGCGCACCTGTTTCTTGTGATGACAGCCACCAACCAATCAGTGATTCTTCAACTCATCAAGTCATTGTGATTGGCCAAAAAACAGAGGCAAAGTCAAGACCATGCTCAATTCTTGCAACCCCCGCTCTTCATATTTAATTCAGAGGTTGTGTATTTCTTTATGATTGCAACATCTGTTTGCTCCCAGTGCCAGCTCCCTCTGTCAGCCACCCTCTGTTCAATAATTCCTGTTCTGACCCCTAAGAGCCCCTGACATCACAGCACCGGCTGCTGCTCAAACTTCACCGGGACCAGACACAAAGAGACAGGTGCCTACATGCCACCAAATCATCTGGCTCACAAACCTGGTTCTACATATGCACATCAGTGGCTTTGTTATGTTGGAGTAGGACAAATAAATCCATAACTCTTCTTTCCGTCTTTATCAAATGCCTGATGTTGGACATGAGGAGGGGCTTCGTAGTGCTGCAAGAATAAAAAAGACTTGACTGTTGTTGCAAACTGGAACCCATTATAGGTGTCAGCAACTTGGTAGGTTAAATATTTGCATGAATGCGTGAGGTACTGGGAGTGAGAAAATGCAACAATTGCACTGGAGACTAGCTTAAGCTTTTAACTAATTAATGTAGTTTATACCACCTTTATAATGTTGTAATTTAAAAGCTATAACAGAGGACTGGCAAATTAATGCTTTGATATCCAAACCACACCGCCAGTAAGGTTGAATAATCTGAGATAAAACAGCAAAGACATCACAATATCATGGACACATATGTAGAGTTGGTATGCAACTAGTAGGAATGAACTTTGGAGCTGTGTTTGCAATGGTGATTTATGCTTAGTGGTCAAATCATAACTTAGAACTGTATCATCCAAAACAATATATCAACCTGCAGCAGACAGTGCAGAAATATCAAATGAGTTGGTCACTAGTGGAGTGTAGCTTACTACAACAAGTGTTGGTAGCAGGGGTGGGGAAAAAAATCGATACAGCATAGTATCATGATATTTTGTGTGGCAACAATGTATCGATACAGGGACACCAAATATTGATAGTTTGTTATATAAATTTCAAATACAAATCAAACTTTTTAGTACAAGAATAATAAAATCAGCTGTTGATCAGCTCTAGCTTTAACTTTTTTAGGGCTACAACAAACAGGACATTTTACTTATTTTAATTTAAGAGAACATGTTTTATTTTATTTCAATTTAACATTTTTATTTATTTAATGTAAAACTACATTTTTTAGGGTTATTTTAATATAACAGTAATTTGCTTTCAATTTACTTTCAAATTCTTCATGCAGCCCCTTCAGTTGCTGAAGGCAAGGAAAGACTGAGAACTTTATCTTATTAGATAAAAACAGATATTGACAATGATGACCTTTATGGACATAATTTGCAGTTGAAAAAATGTGACAAATTACAATATATTGTATAGCAATACAATATATTGAAAAATGACCTGGACAAAATTTTTGATACCTCTTAGAAATGGTTGGTTATAAATAAGTGATTGCATTCATATTTTGAGCTGACTATTGTCTTCATTTAGTACCACAGGGTCATCAGTTATAATCAGGACTCATTGTGCTACATGATATAAGAATATACATGGAAAAGAAAAAGTAAAGAAAAGGGAAAATCAAATATGGCCACCATCTCAAAGGTGCCATTAGGAAGTTTAAGGTCTTGGGCAACAAATATCACAGGCTCAGTTGCATTATGAGGTTGCTTTTTTGCATCTGACCAGTAGCAACACAACTGAGAGAAATGGCACTCAAAAAATATTCTCAATAGAAATCCATGTGGGAATCCAAGAAAAGCAAAGATGGCAGTTGTTGTAGCACCCCTGCCTCCAAAGAGCCAATGAACATCTGTACCAGGAAACAGCTCGGTATGAGCCAATTGTGTTTTTGAACAGATGCACTGTTGAAGTCTACACGTGCACAGTTTCAGCTCTGTGGTGATAGGCACGTTCATTTCATTCTGTTCCATGATGTATGTGAACTTAGCATTTTCTTAACTTGCTGTATACATAATGTGATTTAGAATAACTTTTTTCAGATTTGACTGCTAGTTCTATGCAGGACATTGTTCCAGAAGTCTTGTTGTTTGTTCAGATGCAACTTTGCAAACTTAAGCTGTGCTGCCATGTTCTTTTTAGAGAGATGAGGCTTTCTCCTGGCAACCCTTCCAAACAAGCTATACTTGTTCAGTCTTTTTCTAATTGTACTGTCATGAACTTTTGGCATGCTAACTGAGGCCTACAGAGACTGAGATGTAACTCTTGGCTTTGTTTCTATGAGTACTGCACAGTCTGACCTTGGAGTGAATTTTCTGGGACTTCCAGGCTGGGAAGATTGTAGCATTGTGTTATCACACATCTAAATCCTGCAGACCAGCAAACTGCCAAAACCTCTGCTTTTATACAGGTGGTGACACTTGCTGATGATCAGTTAATCAAGTGCATTTGATTTGCAGCACCTGGCTGCTACTTACCCTCTTAATTCCTATGGAAGCAGTAAAGGTGTAGCCTACTGCACAGGGTCCTGTGAAAACTTCCTTTTTCACATGACTCTACATTTTGTAAACAAGAAAAAAAAAATGTGAATAGTTCCTTCCAAGTGAGACTTTGCACCAAATCTGAGGAAATTCCCTCAAGGCACTCAAGTGATATTACTTTCACAAGAGTGGGACATCTGCACAGATGGACAGACAACCCTAACACATAACAGCCCCATCCAGAGATGAATAAAAAGGTAGTGCAGGCACAAAACATACTTCAAATTCAAATACATTAGATTCAAAGTTCTGTTGAGTGATCTTATTTCCACAAACAGACCAGATTCCAGGACTATTTCATGAATTGCCATGAGACCACACCAGACTATAGCAGGTTTACTTGCATCAGATCAACAATTATAACTGATCAAAGTATTTTGTCTGGTTTTCTCAGCATGATCTTCATTGTAAGAGACACTGAAGGTGGTGGGGTCTATAACAGATGCTACCCACTGACCTTAGAAAAGATGGCGGAGGGGCCAGATGTTTGGATGACCTCACAACCTTGGGACCAGCTGATGTGGTGGTGATGGAGATGGGTACTGGCAGAGGAAACTGATCTAGTGGCATCAGAGGTTCCCATTTTTCCCGCTTTTTCTGTGTTGGTCTTTACCCCCGAAACTAGGCAATCCTGGAAGGCAGGAAAACACGGAGAATGGAGGAAGAGGGATATGTAAACACAGAAGAGAAAGAGAGAGACATGGAGAGGACTGGTCAGTGGTGCTGACAGTTGTCACAGATGTTGAGTTCAGCACAAAACTCTGCCAGAAGCCATCATGTCAAAGCTAAGTTAGCTGAATGAACAAGAACAACTCCAGGCCCTGCCACTTTAAATCTCACTCAAAATTCAACAGCTGTTTCTTGAACGAATGCAGATGCAAAATAATGATAATAATATCTACTTACAGCTCCTGCTCAGAAGTAAACAGTCCTTCTTGACCACACCCTGTACACATGATGTCTCATTAGCTTTGCCCTGCTGTAGCTCTTTTTTGGTAGATTTAATTTTAGACACAAGGAACCGTTTTTTTGTTGTTTTTTTTCCACTGCATTGTCAGAGGAGGAAAACAATAGTTTAAAAAGTGTCTGTGTGTGTGTGTTTGTGCTCTAACACTATTTCTAGAAAACCAATTACAATATATATTTCTAATTTTCAGCAATTTGTGTTTTTCTTTACATTTTCAAAGTGGTAACATAACAAACCAATACGTTTTTATAGTTGTCACAAACCCGTAAAGCATCTTTGTCATATGTATCAACAGTGTCGCTTCAACATCATTTCTCCTCAAATCAACGCTTGTGCTTGTCGATTCTGGCATGTGAAATTCTTAACATTTTGACTGGGTGCATCTTGGCTCCAAGCATCTTCACTCAGCTCAGAGAATGTCTTTGTGCCAAGGCCACAGCCTGTGGCGGTTTTCCTAGTGACAGATGAGCATGTCAACATGTTTGTGTGTGTGTGCGTGTGTGTGGTGAAACAATAGGCCTGGTAAGCTGTGAACTGTGCTATTGCGGACCAAGCTGCCAGGCTGTCCAGTAAGCCATCTACCAGCACACAGATCAGATATTGAAAATAAGCATATAACTCTGTAATTAGTGAATGGACATGCACATGTAGACACACACAAACATATCTTCTCAAGTCTGACTTCTGAAGCACTTTTATTTTTACTGTCTTTACAATATATTACATAGCCTCGAATTACCCTCACCTATAACAGCATAAACTAAGACACAATGACGACAGAGAGCTGCGACATGTGGATCTAAATGTGTTCGTCCTGTCTCCAGGCCTGCTGGCAAAGGGCACCTCAGCTGTAGCAGGCAGATTGTGTGAACAGCAGACTATGAACATCTCTCCACAGGCCATACCAAGGTGTCTAATCCAGGAAACACTGTGAACACACACCCTGTGGGCTCCCACAGTGCACCATGTAGCCTATATCCCAGCATACCATTGCAACAAACCCTCCATCTCACCTAGCTAGTTTGTCTATTGGAGAGTTACAAAATCTTCAATATGCTAATAGGGTGAGATTATGCAGTTTGTTTCCCATACAGATCAGCTCACTGAATCCCTTTTTGAAGGATGAATATTAAACTAGGTGCAAAAAGGAAAACACTGCATTAATAAACAGCTTCATTGTATTTAACTGTAGTATATCTGGGCACTTTTTAGGTTGTGGACATGCTTATCTATTTGCATGCATTACATTTAGACTACTGGACAGTTATTCTTTAAGAATTAGTTCTTAAATATTAACAAACAGTAACCAAAATGTGCAACAGTCCAAACCAGTGATAATTAATGACATCTTGAGTTTTTCATTGAGTAGAATGGTGATACATGTGATAAATATATCGATAATTCATTTACACATTTCAGCACTTTACCTGAAGAAATATTGCCAGTTCGCCCAGGAGTGTGTTTGCTGTCCAGCACCTGTCAAAGCAGCTGAGTGTCACCCACATCACAGGGTGTTGCGAAATGACAGCTCCCAATGTCTGCAAAGATGAAGCCTCAGGAGGGAAAAAAACAGGACAGATCTAAATTTCATACTCCCAAGTATATCAAAGTGACTCCTGTCAGCATTGCATCAAAGCAGAGGAACAGGAACTGTTCATTTTTACAGCTGAGAGTGGGAATGTGGAGGGGCTTTCCGGGGGGAAACAGGCTGGGAAGGTGAGCACTGTAAATTATGCTGGGTGACTTACAGGAAAAATGATGACAATGAAAAGCACCTTGTCAAAAATCACCCATTTGGATTTATGACAGCAGAGTGAAAATAAGGCTGTGACAGAGGGTGAAGAGAGACAAAGAGTCTGAGTGATTTTCAGGGATCCAGTTTCTTTATGTTAAAAGGCTACATCTGTGTGAACCTCAGCTGACACTGCGAGTCTGCTGGTAGCAGTGCTGCCTGCATGGTGCAACACTGTGGTAACACCTGTGATTTCATCTTACATCTTTTCAGGAAATTCAGTTTCATTTTTTGCCTCCTTTTTTTTTTTTTTGGATGTCACCAATACTGTTAAAATTGTAAATTTGACTCATTAAATTTGAAAGTCACTAGAACAAATGTGTGGACTACAATTTACAAGCCAGTTTGACTTTTATATGGGGGGGGGCTTTTTGTGGAGGAGAAAACAAGTACAGCCAGGAAGACAAAAAAAAAACACGATCAGAGCTAAACACAAAATAACATTGACAATTACCATGGGGCAAGCCTTTTTACCTAAGAAGGATGAATAAACAAGTGAGTGTCTTTGCTTGTATAGGCCTACAGTGCTACAAGATACAGAGATACAACTTGTGCAGAGATGACAAATATTGAGACTTGAGGCTAAAAGAAAACCAAGGCAACCAAAATCTGTTTTTGTCCCAGGGCCAAAGCCTGCACTGCACTGTGGGCCACTTCTGATTTCCGCACTAGCTGGTGTAACGCAACCAGCCATGCATTAGCATTGGCCCTCCAGTTAGAGCGGGCTCTTAGGATCCTGTCACCCGAACTTATCATACACTCTCATTCACATGCACACACAGCCAGACACACAAAAAACAAACATGGAAGAGCAGCTTGCTGGCTTGCTTTACTGGACACAGATCTCTTTTGGTTTCCTATTGTCTTTAAAGGACACAATATGTTTATGCTCTTCATTCACACAAGAAACATAATTTGACCCTGCTCAGACCACTGGAGTATCTCCAGCAGGGACGCCGCTTTACACAGCATAAAAGCCTGAATCTACCCGTTAAAGCTGCCCCATCTCCCTCACCACTTAGAGGGGGGCCTGAGCTAGAATACAAAGTTCAACAACTGTGAAGAAGGAACTATTAAAGAGGACACACAAAGCAGTGACCTTGACTGACAAGTGCTCTTCATTCTGGCCATAAACAGCAGTGGGGCCTGATAAGTGTTCACCGGTGCGGGGAGTAATGACCTATCCGTCAGCAGTGGTTGGGCTGTGTGAGGTAGTATAAATGGAACATACATAATGTACAGCAATAATACCAGCACGCTCACAGCCTAATGTATTATCATTATTCTTGGGGACCAGGGTTTTTTTTCCCCCTCCTCTAACCCTGTATAGCGTGCCTCAACAAGGCGGTTAAATGCCTTCCGGCCACGATAATTTCATTCTAATCTTTGTTCCATATTATAATTTTCATGGTCAGAAATACACCAGGAAGCAACAGCACGTTTCTATCAAGGGCTAAACAGAACACAGGCCATAACTGGGGGTTTTATGTGACTGTATAACCACTCGTTCTCAGTGCACCAGTCAATTTATGATAAGAATGGAGAAAGCAGTAAATTTATGTGTGATGGCCCATCTCAAACAACATCGTTATGTGCTGAACTAGCCTCTGATGGCGCAGCTGAACCTGCTTAAAAAGGTTATCAGAAATTTCAATATTCCTAACATTAAAGTACAATATCAAATTTTACTACAAAATGAAATAAAGTTTTGGGGAAAAGATACCCAGTATGTAAGTAAAACTTTCTACCTAAAACAAATGATTCAAGTTAAGGGTAAAAACTGAACACAGAAATTACATGAAGACCCTGTAGTACATGCTGCATGAATCACTGGTTAGTAGCTCATCATACTTAAATGTAATTATATACAGACAGGGGCGTGAGGAGGTACAATGCTGACACAGTCACCATTCGACAGAATTGAGTCACTTCCTTCTCTGAGGAAAAAATAGCCAGCAGCTTATTCTGCATATCTGCCTTTACTTCAGACTAATCTGCACAGTATCAGACATTACACAACTTCAACAGGCAGTTAGGAGGTGAATAGTTAGACTGAATGTAGGCCTATAATCTAATTCTTTCTCACCCAATACCAGCGTGTGGTTTCTCAACTAAAATGTAAATATAAGGCTACAGCCAGCAGCCAGTTAGCTTAGCTTAAGCTAGCTGTTTCCCCTTTTTCTAGAAAGATCCCAAGAATAGCACTCGGTTGTAAGGTCATTTTGACATACAGGCCATTCTTGGCATTGTAGGATCATGTGATGCCTACTTTCCCCTAAACTTTTTTACATACAAAAATCACAAAATAAAATCAGTGTCACAAAAAATCAGAAGCAGCTCCCGGTAATCTTAGTTAATAATCAGAATTAGATCCATCTGATCTGTTAAATCTGAAATGTCTATGGGAAAAGTTTTATTGAATTATTTTATGCCAGTTATGTGATACAAGCAAACAGGAAGTCAGAAGATCAGTATAACAGCCCCTGCGGTTCTCATGTTTTATTGGCCTAAAAGTGCAGAAGCATAGAAAACCCTGAAGAACAGTGCCACCAGTAGACTGTACATAAAATATGGACGTAGCTTTAGGGCCGAAAAGTGAAGCCAATGCAGAAGCACTGATGACCAGCAGGAGGCAAAGATACATCTAGTAAATCACTTTATATTTTGCCTCATTAAACAGTAAGTTTATGGCCTCAAATGATAGTTTCAAGTCTTATGTTTATTACAACATGATAATATTGTAAATTATCATCCCATTTAGGCCAAAGCAGGGTATACTTTAGGTTACGACTATGTAGTGATTGCCCTCAGTTTCTCAGTCAGGCCCACTCCCCTCTCTTGTTCAGCATGCAGTTTTACTTAAAGAATCTTTAAGGAGTTTGCTGTTCACTTTTTCTTAAGTACATTTTATTTTAAGCCTCATTAAGCCAAAAGTAGCATCTCAATTAATATCACAGTGAAATATGGATGCACCTTGGTAACCATGATAGCTACCTCTAGCATTAGCTGATCAACCCTCCAATCTAAATATGGTGACCTCCAGTTTCAAAAGAATAAAATGGCGATGAGCAAAATGTATAACTTAAGGTAGTCCACAAACCAATGGCTAAAATCATGGTGGCTACTTCCATCTTTTATATACAGTCTATGGACCAAGTTTCAGCTCCATATTTCCTAAAAGATGCAAAACTGTTGTGGCACTCAAAACTATGTTAGTGAACAGCTGTGACAGTGGATAAATATAAAATTTTAAAGTGACTATGACCAACATGTCTTGACAAAACTGTACCTGATTAATAGTTTCAGATTAGTACAATCTACTTTGAGGACAGGAGCATTAGCATAAATCTGTTCATTTTGAGCCAAATGAGTCAACAGTAAAGTATTTTGTTTCTTTTGTGGCTGAATACTGAACAAAAATTATCACATCCCAAAAATATACCTAGTGATGGCTCATTCTGTCTAGTTGCTGTACTAGTTGTGCTGAGAGTAATCGTGTAACGCCATTAATTAGCAGGCATTTCTGAGGCCTCCCACACACATACTGCATCAATGTCACAGCCAGTGTCCTTATCCAAAACTCATTTCTGCTCCACAAAAGCAAGGATATGCAGTGCTACTACGCAACTCAACATTCCCATAACGCTGCATATCATAGGAATGAATTCTGAGATACATTTTATAAAATACAGAAATGGTAGAAGCCGTTAAAATGTTCACTGTATTAACAAAGTAGTGGTAATGGTTTTAACAATGAGAATATTCTAAGCATTACAAATATTGCGTGCATTCCTGTCTCATCTCTCCCAGGTATCCCTACAGAGCAGAGAAAAATGAAGGATGCCTCCAAAGCTTGGAGACAGTAATCTCCCCAGTGGAGGTCAAATCTAACATGGCAGGTTAGTGTCTGTGGAGATTGACAGCCTAGAGAAATACTGCTGCCAGGCACCCACAATGCACAGTGACAGTGAACACCTCCCAGGAAAAAGGCTGGTTACCAAGCCTTATAGAGCGACTGTCAGAGGGCGCCTGTTGTCAGAGCTGCTGCCAACTCTGCACTGACAGACTCTGTCAACCTATCTCTATCATATCGAAGCCATCTCAATCATGTGAACACCAACCTGATCTAACCTGAACACATCTTTATCAGAAGCATTTGCAGGCAATACTTATTCTTCCCACATCTAAACCTTTTCCAGTGATGGGAAAAATTCAAGCTGTTTCACCATTTCATAATGTAATTCTACGTGAATTTATACAAGAGCAGAAAAAATACTCTATTCAACAGGAATTGCACAATTGTGGTGATTTTTTTTATTTGCGAAGCAAAACTATTAATCATTTGCAGTTTCCAGCTTCACGAATGTGAGAATTTGCTACTTTTTCTCTGTTAAAAATCTAAATAAGTCTATTTATCATAAAATAAAGTGGATTTTTTTTTTTTTTACATTTTGCAGATTATTTACACAATTAATTGAAAAAAAAATTCTAATGGGAATGATGACAAAAACATAACCATTTTGCTTAGTGTAAATTGTATATGGGATGTAAGTGGTGTAATATATGTTGTTTACTGGTTCTGTGTAGAGAAATGCTGTATAGCAGACCACTAATTGCATGAAATATGTTATCTTACAGGCTTGTGCTGTCTGCATTTCATAAACAAAGGCTGACAGATCATGCCCTAAACCAGTGACCCTGCTGTGAGCATATGCATTAATGCAAGGTCACACTGGAGACTGGCCACATGAGGAGAAAACAGCCATCCAATTTGCCTTGTGAGCCCAACAGACAAACTCCTGATGTAGTCATCGTGGCCTACCATAACATGTCAGTGTGTTAAATGGGAACCTTTTTCATTAGCAGCCCTTATAAGTGGCCCATGTATAAAACAGAGATTCCTTTTTATGTGCGGGACAGAAAAAAATGACAAGGGGGGGTATCACTGCCAAAAATCTGTTGTACACTCAGTGTCAAGGAGGCTTTGTTGGCTCCCACAGTGCTTAGCTGTGTACAAAAGCACAGCAGCTGATTTTCATAATGACAGGTGGCCATCTTTAAATCAGAGATCTCCATATAATACCAGCCACAAACCACTGTGGTTGGCCTATTTACCAACTGATAACAGAACATCGCAACAGCTTCTGGTCCCCTTGGGGTCCAAATGATGAAAAAAAATCTAGAAAAAGCAAAGACTGAGAAACAATGACTTTTAATTAGAAGCAATATTTTATATATTATATATAAATATACATGTTATTGCTATATATTTCTGTATAACAGCTGTTACAGCTAAGGAAGTGTCATTGGTTTGATAAACATGAGCGGAGGCTGAGCGTTGATGGCAGCATGCTATAATGGGGGGTGATGGTGGTTGTGAGGGGGATTATTCAAGCCAGAAAAGACAGGCAGACGTACAGACAAACAGACCTATAGCCTGACGCCGTTCCCCCTCATCCTCTGCTTGCCCTTTGTCATGCACCCTCCTCACCTCCAGAGCTGTCACTGGCTTGTCAGAACCAATCACAGGATGCCATGCTGTCTGCCAGCCATGTACCAGTTTGGACAGGATGACATCAAATTTCTGGTGCTACGTGTCAAGGACCATATGAAAACAGATGTCCTCATTACTGGGTCGCCCCGTGCTTTAGACTACTTATTCAACTTTTCACAGATCAGGGGATTAAGGAACATTACAAGGTTTAACTGCCTGTTCGCCAGTATAATACTATTATTAGTTTGGGTCAATGCTAAGATATCTGAAAATGTCTCAAAAATAGTCTCAGAAAAACACATCATACAGTGTTTATCATAAATAATATTATGTTTTAAAATAATAAGTGTGAGAAGAACAAAAACAGCCAACTAAAATCCAGTCAAAGCCCACTCACAATGTGATAAAACAGTTACATGTCCAAGCCCAGTGTTATGCATATATGAGGCCCTCTGAGATCCAGCATGACAAAAGTAACTTTATTGAATGGGACAGATCGCTGCTTGTCTGACTGACTTAATCTGTTTGATTGAGCAACGGGACGCCTTCGGCTTCACAAGTCCTTCAAAGGCCGCAGATTCTGCAAGTGTGAAAAAAGAGGGAGGGAAAAAAAAGAAAAAAAGAAAAAAAAAATCCCCCCCACAACCCTTCCTCTGCAACAGACATACATACACACCAGTGCAGCTTTTGGAGGGCTTATTTATTAGCTTTGAACATCTTATTCATTGCCCTACCACCCAAGCCTTTTCAGATCATCAGCCTCTGACAAAGACTGCAAGCTTGGAAAATCTGTCAACTGTCAGCGTCATTGATTAGGAGCAGAACTCTGAGCAGATGATGAGACTTCATTGAAGCCAACCGTTGAGGAGTAATAAAGGGCAGAGTTTGAAGAGTTTGTTCCCCACAATAATACTGCTGCTGCAATTTTCCTCTACAATCAATAGCATGCCCCATTACAGAGCCATACATTCATTTCCTCATGCTTCACGATCTTATTATGGGGATCCAACTTTCCACTCCACCCCCTTTTTTCACCGAGCCGTCCAAACACAAAGCAGACCTCAGCTATCATTGTGCTTGATCTGAATTTTATTTAGAGCTCCATATGCTTCTCCAGCCTACTCTCAAAGCCCGGTGTTGATGCTTGGCCTCTCTTGGCCCGTTAACCATTAAAAGAGGGGCCACTCTGTCACCACACTGCCTATTGTGGGCCTTCGAGGTTAAGAGACAAAAGCGGGAGATCATGAATGAGTGGCTGGCAGTCTATTGGAGGTTACCACACAACTGAAATGAGAAACTGCACCTGATGCAATTTAAGCATCTATTTTGAAAGAGGGTCACTTTGTGTGCCTGAGTGCCCCATTAAATAAAGCGACTGGCACACTGGCTATCAACACCTCAGCAAAGAAGAGACTCATCGGGGTGGTGCCATGGACGTGTGGGATTTGCTTATTGTTTCTCTGCTGCTGTCTTCCACTGAATGCAGCTAAATACCTTGTGTGATCTCCTGGCTGCTATGAGCACCCAGACCAACAGTTAGCTACACATGAGGCAACAGAGGAGCTGGATGAAACCCCAGAGATACTCTACACCTCACGGTGGGGACAAAGCACCAGAATTACCCCTCTGCTGTTTCTGAGGGCCTACTCTGCACACACATTTCCCTACACTTTCTCCCCTCAAAATACCCAAAGCTGTGTCTCTCAGTCTCCAGGTCCCCCCTCAGTGACAATTTGTCCACATCAGAGAGCCATCATCTCTAACAAGATCTGACTCGTGACACACAGATGGGGAGGGGCTGGGCACGGGCAGTGCTAGCGCTGGGTGCCTGCCTGCCCCGGGGCTACAGAAAAACGCCATGCTCAGACTGCAGTGTGAGAGAACACAACTGCTTTCTGCTAAACTCTGCTTTTCCACCATGAGCTGTACCAGCCCACAGCCCACATCGCTGGGCCATTACAAATGAATGGGATGCAATAAGAGCAATAAAATGTAAAAAAAAAAAAAAAGCAATGCTGTTGACTATATTACTAAACACACAAGCAACTGAAATGTAAAATACAGCTTAAAGAGTGCAGAAATTTCAATTGTTCAACCATAACATTTTGTCAAATTAAAGCCTATAAACGTATTCATAGATGTTACCATGCTTAGCTAGGGTTACAAATAACAACAAACTGCATTATCACACATGGAGCTTCATTATTGCAAGAAAAAAGATTTTCAAAGCATACAAAGCCAATGAGCCTGTGACCAAGCAGTAAGACATGTGAAATGAGCTTTGTATTATGACGCAAAGAACGGACCCTATCAGGTCCTCATTCATTCATCCGTCAATCCACACATAAGAAGAGCTCGGAAACAATTTTCTTTGGTGCCTTAAGACAACTTCTATCATCAACTCTTTCATCAACATTATCCAGAAGTTTCACAAGTTTGGTAGAATATCATAAATAATGTCAACTCTCATCTCTGCACAACACCTTTTTGCTAATGGTATTATATTGCTGGCATATGTTGGTTTAATGTCGGGTTATATAAAGCCCCTCAGACATGCACTTTCCATTATTCTGACGGCATCTAAATGTGTCGACATCATGTCTGAATGAGCGCCCATGTCACTTTTCCATAAAAGCCAGAATGGCAATATTACTAGGTCAGATCTAGTTAGATTTACATATCATGTTCTACACGAAGTCCAAACTTCATGCAGGCACGCACAAGATTACAACATACTGACGTAGACTGTTGCGACCTATAGTGGGCGACACTGTTGACTGCTGTCTGCGCATTTGTCTCGTGCATTTTATGACTCTCTCAGCTTTCTAGAAAAGCTGAAGTGTTTGGAGAATGCCCTAAACAGTAATAAAAATATATCCTGCAGCACACTCATAGTCTCTCCATCACTGCCATAAGTATGTCTGAACATTATCATTCAAAGTGAGCTATGTCTGAATGTCAGAATGGCGCCACTTTAACAGACTGATTAACCCAACAATGTTGCACATCTTATATCTGAAAACAGCTTAAGACACACACACACACACACACAGACACACCCGCACACACACAATGCACTTATTTTACTCCCCCACAAGCGTGGACTCACAGCCTCTCCGTTCCGGTCAAGTGCTTCAACCAGGACAATGTATGCAATTAGGTCATGCTGGCCAGTGTCACCCACACAGGGGATAACAGTCATTATCAATTTCAAATAAAAGTAAAATCCTACCAGGAAGGAGGAAAGAAAACTATCCAAGGGAATAATAAGCAAAACAACAGACAGATAAATTGCAGAGTACACATTTTGCATGAATAAAATTATGATTCAACCTGGTTACTCATTACTGATCTTTTTTTCCGCAATCACAGGTCCACATAAAAATCATAAAAACAACCCTTCGTGTTTCTTATCATAGCAATGGATTTCTTAGTAAGATACCTCATCGCCACTTTGAAACAATACATTTTAATGGGTGTAAATGCAGCACAATTAAATCAGTGCTATTAAAAATACAAAATAAGTTTCTACTTCTACATGAAAATATCTAGTTTTGAATTAATCTGCATTTGTTCCAAACACATGACATTGTGCATTTTTTCTTACCAAAATGTATTTATGTAGTCCCAGCCAGTCTTCTTAGTCCAAGCCAAACAACAAACAATGATCTTTTTATTTTCTGTTTCAGTATAATTGCAAAGTGGGAGAAGCAGCACGTTAAGGAAAACCCACAAACAATAACACTGACCACAGAATCACAGTTACGCTATGGCTGTCCTTTCTAAATGTTTCAAGTTTATTTCTAGGAATTAATGATTATCTGTCCATTTGGTATGACAAAATAGTACAAAGTACAACAGTTTTCTCCAGAAAAGTTGTGGCGTGTGGCATGTGTGTAAAAACAGTTAACGGGAACAGCAGGGTAATAAGATATATTAGCTAACTTAACAGTTATAGGTCCTTTGGCCTGGCAACGGTCACCTTATGGCCAGCGTGCTTACAGGCTTGCAATATCCTGGCAGAAACCTTGAGTATCTATGAGCCTCAAATTAACAGGAATTTTCCTTCTGCACTCCTGGCTGTCAACCATGGACTCCCACCAACACCAGCAACACCATTTTAGGTGAGTAAAATGGAAAATAAAGACAAAATTACGTTGCTTTTAATTACAAACATACATTTGAAACTCTTAGAGTTAGTAGATCACATATTCAAAAAATGACTACAGAAATATTAAAATTAAGTTGACTTTATTTGCAAATTAATTGTTTGCCTTTGAAAAAATATTACATTAACATTCTAATGCAAAACAATGCCTTGAGTCGTCAAAGCAGGAAACTAATATCAGTGCATGAAACCAAAACAAATCAGCAGTTTTCTGCTCCTATTAATTGCCCTAGCCAATGTTTCCTGTCTTTACTACCATACGATATTTTCATGCTTCCACTCTCCTGCAGTACCCCCAGCCCTGCTGGCTGCTCTCACCTCTCTCTCCTGGCCCTCTGGCCCTAATCCTTGGCTCTGGCTCTTGACAACCTCACCCACTGAGCTACAGATTGGCCAGCACACAATGCCCCAGATCCTCATTCACCAACACAATGCACTCACCGGCCATACACCTTCCCTTCTCTTTAACTCTCTGACCACATCCCTTCTGTCCATTCCCTCATTTTTCTTTCCCTCTCATTCATTCTCTTCCTTCATTTAATTTCCTCAAGCTCTCTCCAAGTCTGTCTCTCTTGCTCTGACTCTGTCTTTCTGCCAGCTTGGTGGTGACTGGTGGGGCAAAAACAGAAACCGTCTCCCGCCTGGTTTCGTTGCAGGGCAGCATGAGCAGGGCGAGCCAGACCTCACAAAGCCATTGCAGAGTGAAACAAAGGTTGTGTGCTCCATCATTCAAACCGGGGCCACTCCGACAGCTGCCTCCGCCACGCTCACACTGACAAACGGCCAGAAAAACAGATGGTTTGTGCATTCATGACCAGTTTAGTGGAAGCCCAGGAGTCACCCCCATTCAAGGGGAGGGTTTTTGTCAGCTATTCCATGATAAAGCTTTTCAGTCTGGTAGAAAATTAGAAATGCATTTTAAAATTGTCCCTTAATTATTGAGGTCATCCCGGCCCCATGGAGGAGAGAGGAAAGAGCTGAGGCTCTGGCTTTGTGACACATGACTGATCTGAAAAGATGGGCTGCCTCATTTCACTTTTTGAATCCTGCCAACACATTAACATACATTTGTCAGTTGCTTCTGAAAAGCAGATGCATTGAATATTAGAAGCCAACTATCCTCCAAGGAGAGAAAGTTCATCATCTCAACATCTGATCAATACTCATGCTGAAATTGTTCACCTAACTGAAAATTAGCTTAATAAAGTTACTCCTCCTCATCAGGTCAGTTAGGTAAGGCACTTCTGCTGTTCCCTTGTCTGGTCTGGACTTTCTTGTCTTCTGTCACTCACAATGACACACGCAGGCACATCTGCACAGCAATCAACAGCAGAAGAGTGTGGCCAAGCTCTGAATCTTTCATCACCTCTTCTCTTTCAAACCCATTTAGATAAATAATGGCCCAAGAAAAGAAGGGAGTAGAGTCATGCTTTTCAGCCCAGCTCAGTCCTGGGTATATAAAGCTTTGTTTCTCTCTTCTGAAAGCCTTTGTTTAAAGTTATAAAATATGCAGTTTATATGCATTTCAACCCTTACAGAATCAAATTCAAACAAGCCGTTAAAAGATGAGCGTGTGTAATATTTGACATTTTCACAACTTTAGACAATACATAAACAAGTGTACAAGAGTAAGACAGCCACAATAATGGTGTATGTCATGTCATTAAGAAGAGTTTAACAGCTGCTTTAAAGCAGTGAGGCGGGAACCACTGTGGGCTTCTGAGCATCATCATCAAGCTGTTGGCAACACACCCCAAAAAGTCATTTCCAATTGTGAGAGAAAGCATTCACCATGTTGAACTATATCATACACAACACTGTTTACACAAATTAGCTGGAGTGCCAGCCAAAGTGACACTGACTAAACTTACTTTGTTTGGTCCTCCGTATTAAATTAGTTGCACATCTCCCAGTGTCTAACAACGCAGGGAGAACGGCTGAGCAGATATGAATTAAAGATAATGCCAAGCCACGGCACGTCTGTCTCCGCCTCGAAACCATCTGGACGTTAAATATTACATCCTCGTCTACACTTTTCACACTGATCAGGATCACAGTTTTTTGACGTGTCCTCGTGACGCATCACACCCAGATGTGGTTGCTGACTGAACACATTTGTCGAGGGATCACTCTCATTCTTGAGGTAGTCATGCAACGGCCTTTAAAAAGTTGTCCCTTTGAGAAGTCACAGCTGGAGCAGAGATAAAAGACACTTACTTCTAAACTTAACTGCGACAGACAGATCATGTCAAACTCTAATTTCATTAGATGTAGAATTTGCTACAAACAAAAAAAAACAAAACAAAACAAAACCAAAAACTTATCCAAGCCAGGATAATAAGTCTAACTTTGCATTGCTATTGTAAAAGATTATAAAAATATCATGAATAGGAACTAAAATAAGACTCTATTTTAAAAAGCAGTCATACTTAAATATTAGCATTATTTTATCAAGTGGTAAAATGGTGAATTTTGGTGTCAAAGACAATTCATGTTAGAACTGCAAGCATAACTTAACCACTTTGTGATCTAACATGTTGTGATCCTATTAATAATCATGTAGGCTCAGCATCATTGCACTGGACTGGTAGAGTCAAATTAACATAATCATTGCCCCCATTAGCATAATTTCTGCACTAGTTTGTCCGTATTACTTACTGTAATGTATAGCACAATAGAAACACCCAGCAGAATGTTACAAGCTGCAGATAATAGCAAACCACATATTCTCACTGACCTGTGAGAGAGCCACACCACTATAATATAAACACAGGATATGCACAACACCTTTGCATAAACACACACAACTTCACACACAAAGCTGATTGCACCCTGACAGCTTTGTTTCCACTTAAGCACTGCCCTCCTCTGACTGTCCCAGGAAGTGCACGCAGCCCATACAGCAGCACAACTACTCATCATCACTGCTCCGAGTCATTACACTCTTTAAAGCAAAGATGATTTCAAGATTAATTTTATTGCTGGTAAAGAGTCTGCAGAAGGTGGATGAGTGGACTCCTCCCCACCCCCATTCTAGCTCCCCCCACCCCAATCCAGTGCCATTTGTTGTTGGACTGCACCCTTTTGGCACCAGACAGGAATCACTTCCGCAGAACATGATGTGGGAGGTGTTCAAAGATAGACGCTGACAGAAATCTGCTGCCGTTGCCAAAAGCTCTGGCATTTCCACGACACAAGCAGTGACTCTCAGACGGATGTGATCCGATCAAATAAATGTGATAGAAATGTGTGAATTTGGACAAAAAATAGCAATCAGATTAAATAAATACAAGCTAGAGGTGGGCATAAACAACTTGAAAAATAACTCACAGTATGTTGCTATGCTACAAACAAAAGTATCTTTCAACTGTAAAAATATATCTTATTTGCCAGCATAGCCCTTTGGTTAGATTCTTACTCGTGGTGTTGTTATTTTAAGCTCAACCAGCTGGTAACTTGATGATACTCAAAGTTGTTTTCCGGCCAAAAACGGATACATTTTCCATCTTTTTTCCAAGCCTGTGCAAACTGCTCTTCAGCAGTTAAGCAGAAAGTAATTAAACTCCCAGTAGACTCTAATCAGCATTCATGAGTGGCATCAGCTCTAAGTATGATATACAGTACAGGCCCTGTCAAGGTGATTTCTCACCTCTCACCATTTCCTCCAACAGCTCTCACCATGGCCATCACACACACACACACACACACACACACACACACACACACACACACACACAGCTGTTGTGTGCTTGTCCCTCCCAAATTAATACCCACAAGTGAAACCGTGACCTGCAGAAGGCAGCCCCGACCCGCCGTCCCAGAGCGTCTCAGTGGATCCACCCCCTGAGCACGTGGCTCTGTCTGTCTTCCCCTCTTCTCCCACCCCCCGAAGACTGGGCAAGGACAAGAGCTTGCAAGAGATGAATAAGGTAATCACTGGCACAGTACCATAAAGTGTAGGTGTGTGTGATAAAAGATCACTGATTTGTTTGCCTCACAAAAAAAAAACAAAAAACTGTTATCTTAACTGATACACTTTACTGTATGACAAATGCCTTCAAAATGTTCATACTATTTTGGATTATTTTTCCAGTGCACACTTCTGCTCATCATAAAGAAGCAGTTGTTCTTTATGAAGTCATGAAGGATTGCATCGTGGCTGGACCGCAGAAAATAAAGAGACTCAAGGCTTTAGCGACAATAATGGACCTTGTCTGTACAGTCACCAAATGGCTACTGCTTGGTTAGCTGTAAGCTCCATTTTGGGACCTTTGGTTCCCACATTTAATTAAAAATCCATTATCACCTCTCAGCATAGCGAGCAGCACTTCAGACCATACTATACAGATCTGCACTCCTAATTGGCCTTAAATGGCTAAATTTATTTTCTTGCAACCCGGCTTCAAGTTTTCTTAAAGAGGAAGTCAAATTGTTGCAAGTAGTTTGGACTCTTGTAAAAGAAATAATCCTCCTTGTTGGCAAAAGTACACTAAATTTTAATCAGTGTTACAACAAATGATTCTCAGGTATTAGAGTGTATACACACACCGCAACAGACCTTGTGGCAGACCTTGCAGGCAAACTGTTTTTAGGTGGTGCATTAATATTCAAAAGGTGATGTTGCCAAAGCACCTTGAGCAGATGCACACTGGCACACACTGATGGTCTGAGTGAGGAGCTGAAGAGAAAACAGTGCAAAAGAAAAGAACAGTTAATACAAAAATAAGGCAAAAGGAAAAGATAAAATTAAAACAAAAGACTGAGTAAAGAAACAAAAAAGGAGTGCTTTGGATAAAGCAAAGAAAGAGAAGAGAGAAATGAGCTCTCCTTCATATTCCAGCTCCACTCTCCTTCATTGTTACCTCGACGATTGCGGCCAGGCCCCAGCTCCCCTGGCAGAAACTAAGTGGCTTGCTGGCATATGGTGTAACCTCCATTTGAGTGCTAAAAGCTGGATATTGTTTTTGTGGAGCAGATGTTGGCGGGCATGGCAAAAGGCACAGCTGACTGGGCTACGCAGCTGGAAACAGTGTATGTGACCCACATACAGGGGGAGCAGTAGTCAACTGAGAGCCACAACCTTAATGGAGAATAGCGAGACATAATATGAAGTTTGTCCCTCTATTGTCTTTACAAGCATGAAGTTGAAAATAAAGCCAGTTTAGCTGTTTTTAGCTTGTATTCTATTGCTTTTTCTACTGTTAATTATTCCCTTATAGCAGGGACACTATCCAAGTGGCCTGATGACTGCTGCACTCTAATTGTAACTGTAGTGGTAACCTAGAGATGTAGGGATCTGATTTTAATCTAATGCCTCACTCGTGATGCTACTGTAGATGCTTAAAATGTGTCAGGAAGATGCCTCGATCAGGTCAAAATCAGACTCACAGATTGATGAGGGTTTATTTATTTGACCGCTTTAATTTGGGGAGTTTTATTCAGGCTAATCACAGCAGGATGGAAAACAACCTCAGCTCTCTGTGTGCCTCCAAATAATACACAACCACCATGTTTTAAATTGGAATTAAATGAGCTTTCATGCCTAGATTTGAGCTAATGAAAACGAAACGAGGACACTTAAGAGTCCTGACCGATTTCTCAAACCCAGAAGTGTCCCGATGCCAAAAGTGGACAAATGAAGATTATGCTGAGATTATAATAAGGATGCCAAAGCCATTATCCAGTCTACTTTGACAAATGCTGTGCCTTTCTGTGAGCAGATGGGACCTAGAGTTTGGGTGGGGAAACAGGCAGAGTATCCTTCACCCAGTTGGCTAGAAAAGACTAGGATAAACGGCAAGCCGGGACACTGTCAAGAATCCCCAACATTACATGTAATTTTGTGTCTGAGCGCTTAAGTTCTGTTAATTTAGCTCTGTTTGATGAAAACTGACCTCTTAATACAACAAATAATATTTCAATATCATGCAGCTATTTATTTTGAATCATTCTCCATCATTTCATGTCTGTTTATTATCATTGTAATATTAAAAAAGGACATTTGATGATGTTAGCAGGAACTCAGCTTTCCCCTACTGATATCATCACCACTGGCCTAAAGCCTCTGACTGAACAGAGCATGCTGATTTCAGCCTTTTAACTATGAGTGTGTTAAATGCTGTATGTTGTGGGCAAAACAAACTGACCAGAGGCTGCAGCAAAGGCTGTTTTCCCTAGTGAAAAGGGATTAGAATGGCCTGTCACTCAGCAGGGTCATGCAGAGCAGGGGCACTACTTAAAAAGTCATTTAGAGAATTAAGATGCCCCCATTCGGGCAAAAAACACCAAGCTAAATAAAATGGCAAATAAGTACTCAACACAGCCTTGAGGCGACCACTGATGCCACTGTTGACCTGTCTCTTGCAAACTATTTTGTTTTGTAGGTCTGCAAGGCTGTGGCCTGTTTAATCTCTCATGGAGGTCTCATTAATTAAGAGGTTTCTGACTGCACACCGATTCCCTCAGAGGGAAAGGTAAAATGTGGGTAGCACCTTTATGCGCTCTAATGAGAACCATAATTCCCTTTGGCTAGGTTTAGCTACATTTGTTAAGGAGCTATTACCAACAATAGAAAAAATGTCAATCACCCAAAAAAGACAATCCCTATCTCAGTATTTACAATGCAGGTGTCCTCTCTGAAGCTTGCCCCTGACCAGAGTAGGACTGGAAAATCACCTGCAGCAATATGAGATGACAGAGAACAGATGAAAACATGCTTTTCACAACATGATCTACTATAATTACCACACAATTACCTTGGATTACTGCCATATTTTCTTCCTGCTGCATATATTATTGTATTTTTGTTTGTTTGTTTGTTTTTACCCAGAGCTCTCAGGACAAAATGCTAGAAAAACCTCTGCAAACAGTAGCACAAATTCATCCACCAATTATTTAGTTTTTTGAGTGAACACTTAACGACAACACCTGTGCGCACTTCGTAAAAGTTGTGGCAACACTCTTAATGCTTTCAAACAACTGTCTTGCCTATCAAGACTACACATTCCTAAAAACCAATCTTTCAGAGCAACTTAATCCATATAATATATTGAAAGATCAGATAGAGGCAGCGTCCAAGGTCAGGACTGAAGCTTCGGGGTTAGTGTGACACAGGACCTTTTGAGGATGCTTTAACAAGGTTTAGGTGAAGCAATAACACTCCAATGACCCACGTCTGTATCTACCTATGAAGCTGCATAATCTGAGCAGGTTACAGAGATTATAACCAGGTTACTGAGCACTGCTGTTGCTGCTGATGCTCATCACAGCGGCAGGACATACTGATGGATGATCAGGGCCTCTGGGACTGAGGAGATGATCAGACAGTGAGATGCACAGTAGAGCTACTAAAACAGAAAAGATGGACAGTAGACACATGAGCGCCAGCTGGTGAGCGTGTCGTACAGTCAGCAAGGGGAAAATGTGGGAGTTGCAACAGACATCATCAAAAAATATCTTTATAAAAACTACAAAACTCATCTACCCCACACAAATTTAAGTTACACTGAAAGCTACCTTTGCAGTTCATGAGTTCATTTAGCTCAAAATTATTAACTATTAACTGTCTACTAACTAATTTATACAATCCTGGCACTGAAAAAACTTTATTGTAGGCATATACATCCTATGATTTTGTAGATAGATACTGTAGTTTCCAAACTAAATGTCTTTAATGATAAATGGGATGGTTTTGTGATTATTTCTAAAGTTTAACTATGATAATTGGAAGCATTTGTTTTACCTTTTAAGGCATTTGATAGGATTTTAGTGTGTCGATAATCAATGATAGTTTTAAATTTGCTTAGGTTACATTTGAATTAGGAAAACGTTTTGGACCAAAAAAAAGTTTACCTGTATCATAATAATAAATTTTGCACTTTAATTTATATTCTTTTTATTTATTTTTATATATTTTTACAGTTTTGAATACTGTTTTCTTCTTTATGCTCAACTCTAAAATTCTATTTCTATAAGAAATGACAGTAGATGCTATTAAAGTGCAGGTTTAATAGGGTTTTAAATCATTCCTGGAGTATCTTCATGAAAGACATGTTTGAAAGATCTCCTGAATAAACAGTGTTACATTACACATTGTTACTGATTGCTAGCACCTAATGCTGATAAATACTGCATTTGAATGTAATCCAGAAGTTTCTCCATAGGATCAGTGTGGGCTGATGGGCTGTGGCAGTGTGCTGTGCTGAGAGTGACATCCTGGTTCCTGAGCTTCTGCGTGAGTCAGTCCCACCCTTCCATCTCTCGAGCAGGCCTCAGCCCTCACGCCTCATATCAGCCTGACTTTGATGGACACATGGTCCCCTTGTGCTTGGCAGGACGGTCTTTTGAGGAACTTCAACAAAAATGGCAACAATGATTGGGTCGACACTCACTGAGTGTCCCCATTTCCCCTTCAAAAAAACACAAACGTGCACTTATATGCTCAAAACATTTCTTTCGCCAGCTGATTCTTCATAATGAAGACACAAAGAAAGAGACGCGCACTTCAAACTACATTCACCTTTACAAGAGTGGTAAAAGTCATTTGTATTTGTATCTATCAGTCATATAAAAAGTTAACTGCACATATACAATGATAAATACCTGACAGAAAAAAACAATGCCGTATCTATCAAAATAACTGCAGTGTCATTCAGTTAGTGTAACAAATAGATGTGCAGCAGACTATAAACATTTTACATCATAGGACTGAACATAACTTGGATCGATTGTGCACTGAGAACATAAATGCCAACACATCACTTGCAGTGCTAAAACTCTTCATACTCTTTATTCAGTTGACTGAAGCAAGGTCTACTCCTTCGCGAACAGACAAAGGGAGTCCTTCACTACGTCTGTGTCAGTCTGCTCATCCCATTATATCCACTCTGCTGCTCCCAGTCATCAGCTATGACGAGCCTTCACCTGAGTTGACAGGTGACTGTCCTGAGGCAGCGCAGCACCCAACAGGGGAGCCTTAACCTGCCAACTATCTGTCAGTTTCCCAAAACCAGCTCTGTCATGTCATCTCCTCCATGCCAATCACGGTGACACATCAAGTTTGTGTCAGGAAACAGTGTTGAAGATTACAATCTAATACAACACTGCCCTGAGCAAATGGGAGGAGTAGGCAATTATTATGACACGGTGATGGTAATGTAAATGTTGGCAGGCCACATGAAAATAATTACAAATAGGACATTACTTCCTAAAGGTTTAACTTTTGTTTGTCTGTGCAGTATGAGGGTAAGGACTCAAGAGGGCAAACTGATAAGAAGATAACAGAGTCTAGAAGAAGATAGTTAATAAAGTGTTGTGTAAGGCTGCCAATTCACTCGCTTAGTGAAAAGGAAACATGAACCTAGCTCTTTCTAATTTTAGCAAAGAAATTCTCATTACAATGTTCACTATCAGCATTTTTTTATGCTTACAGTACTGTGCAGAAGTCTTGAGGCAGCCCTCACTTCTTCATATTTTCCTTCCAAGGAGCCAGACTTTCCTGTATTTTTTTTTTAAGTGGTCTTGAGCAATAGTTTTCCAAGCTTTCTGAAGGTCTTTCAAAGCTTTTTTTGGACATTGGCTGCTTTTTCACTCATCTTCAGTCCAGTCCTTGTACCTGACCATTTTCAGAGGAATTTGTTTTTCTTGCCACTTAACACTGACCTATGAATCAAGCTTAAAAAAGGGACCCAACTCAAGGGATGAAACAGTCTTGTGGCTACACATAACAGGCAACTTAGCAAAGAACCAATTTTAAATGGACTGGTACTTATATAGCACTTTTCTACTCAGTTCGAGTACTCAAAGCACTTTAAACTACATGCCTCATTCACTCAATCACACACACATTCATATAATGCTTTTATCTATACATAAGCGCTTTTTTTAGCTAACATTCACACTCACACGAATGCATTGGGGGCAACGTGGGGTTCAATATCTTGCCCAAGGATACTGCGACATGCAGACTAGGTCGAACAACTGATCTGCCGACTAGTAAACGACCCGCTCTACCTCCTGAGCCACAGCCGCCCTTAAATTGTATTTTTAGGCACTTTGTTACCAGCAGCAAAACAAAAAAACACATCATTTGTTCCCATTTCTTTAGATGAATCTATGAAAAATGCCAAAGATAGCACAGTCAGACATAAAATAATATTTTTGCATTTTGCAAACGCACTGCCAATCCAGTAAAAGCATACCTGGACAGAAAAACACACAATGGAACACTATCAGTCATGGATTGGCCTCCCCAGAGCCCGGACCTCTACATTATTGAAGCA
>VUQI01021835.1:5421-15730 GCA_015106735.1 Paratilapia polleni
AAAAAATATCATACTGAAATAAAAAAAAAAAAAAAAAAAGACATTAGTGTAAAACTAATCTACAACTTGTATCTGTACAAAATTCAACAAATCATTCACTATGGTATAACTCACATTCTAATCTTTCAGTTTTGAGGCAAATACAGTACAAGAGCCACGCGGATGGTCCCTTCTCAGGACCCTTTACCAGTGACTTAGACGCTGGCGCTGTCATGTACTCAGACAGACAAAGTGAAAGAAAGGAAGGAGAAACAGAAGAGCTGGCATAGGAGTAAGGTCCACAGGTTTGGCATCCACTGTGGCTGGCAGAAACATAACTAAAGATGGCTGAGTGCATTCCCAGCCCTGGCAGAACAAATGTAGCTGTTGTTTGGGTTCAGAGGAGCTGGCCACCAGAAAGGACTCTGCAGGAGGAAAGTGGCGGGGCGGGCAAGCCAGACAGGGACAGACGAGGACACTCAGGAGCAGGGTGGCAGGGTTGCATCGGTCACACCACCCACATCAGCTCCAACAAACAGCATCGAACTGTTCCCAGAAGGGAAAGTTTGTGGAGAAAAAAAAAAAAGGGTCAAACTGAGTGGAAGCCATAACTGAAATTCAAAAGATATTGTACTGCATATGAGGAATGAGATTTGCAAAAAAACTTGGAATGCACTACAAAAATGAAGGAGTTACAAATGAGATGAGCAAACACATCATGACATGCTACCTTCTTTGGGCATTTAAACTGTATAATCAAAGCCTTTTTTGTTGATATTTTCTGAGGGAAAATGACTGTGAAGCTCTTTTATGTGAATCGGTGTTAAAACATTATTTAACCTCAAATTATCTGTTAGGATAAAACTCTCATAGTAATTGTGTCTTCTTTTGCTTTCAAGTACTTTGGGAGGGCAATCCAGATCACAGGAAGCTGAGGAGGACCGTCTCATGTGGCACAGGCAGCCCAGAGGATTCATCTGTCATCGGCTGCGATTAAGACACAAACTGAGCTGGAACAGTAAGACTGCCCAATGCAACACGCACTACAAACAGTGACAGTAAGACCTTTACATTGTGTGTGGCAGTCACAGATTCTGGCTGACCTTAGGTAGTAGTTTAGGAGGAAAGTAGTTGCAGATGGTCAGATGTTTCAAGGACTTTTTGGTCCAAACGGTTTAAGTAACTAAAGTTGCTTCACATCAAGAATTATAAAGAATACAATGCTTTTGCTTGAGTAGTAAACTTCTTAAGAAATGCCCAACCAACACAGTCACAGTTTAATGTTAAGTGACTCTACACTGGAAACTAAAAACAAAACAAACTATCCAAACAGTAATGATGAAATATGCAAAGCAATTGTGAAACAGTGTCCAGAGTTGTCTTTTATTGGTTGCTGATAACCACATACAAATCATATTTAATCCCATAAATGTGTAGGGTCCGTGGATTGACTAATGACTAATGAAAAACTGAAGTAGACCACATTAATATTCAGTCTATCCATAGGAACATTATAATTATTTCTAATCAGACATACATGATGCAACAAAACCCAGCCTGCTCACTAACTGGAAATGATGTGAGAACTGTTTAATGGTGTACAGATTCGGTAAGTACAAAGCGGTCAGTATGGTTCAGTAACCCTTTTAGCATGATATGTTATCTTGCGTGAAGAATGTTTGAGATAATGCTGCAGCTTTAATCATACCCAGGCAGGCTTGTGGTGCTCACAACACCTGGCTTCCAAATCCTGTCCGTCACATCTCCATTTTTGGTAGACATTTTTCAGAGACATTAAGAGTGGCTCAGTGTATGTCTGCAGACATGCTGGCTATGGCTGTTTACCAGCTTTGGCTGCAGCATTAAAACAGAAGAATGCTGTTTTTGACAAAAGACAGGATTTTATTACAGTTCATCTTGGAGTCTGCTTCAATTTTTTTTAGGTTTATGAATTTACAAATAGAGAGGGCATTTTTTTTTTTTTTTGTGCAAAATTTAGAGGAAAAATTGAGACATGACTCATTACCAAACCTGCTCAGTTTTTTTCCATGCTCTTTTTTTTTTGAAGAAGGGTAAAACTGACACATATCATAGGCTTTAGTTTTGTTTTTTTTCAAACACTGCTCTAAGGAAACATTAGCTATTTAACTGGTCTTTTCTTTGGACAGCACCTAAGAACTGAAAACATTTAGGAAGGCAAACAACTGAACAACGTTGGTCTGAATTGTTTCTCATATAGTTAGCAATGTCAGATCATATTTTAAACCTAAATGTAAATAAGAGTTTGTCTATCATTAGCTATTCTCCAGCCAACATTGTCATCAAAGACTACTAAGCAGACTTGTTAAAATGCAGGCTTGCAATTGCAGGTTACATTATGTTAACACTCCCAAACAGTTACGTATAGTGCACGTTACTGATGCTCATTTGTATGATCATAACTAGAATTTTAGTGCATCTTCGATAACATGAATAGTATTACCATATTGTGGAAAAAACAAAACAAAACAGAACAACAACAACAACAACAACAACAACAAAAAAAGTGGATCATGTTGAGTTTAACAGCTTCAGAAGAAAGTGATTTAAATCAAATTTAAGGAAGTGATACTTAACTCTTTCCCCCATAACCATGACATCTGACAACCTCCCCTGTACCCTTAATGATGAGTTTTGACACCTCAGTATAGATCAATAAAGGCCATTAGAAAAGGTTCTGGGTTTTTTCCAAGAGTAGCCCTAGTAAGCTGTATAAGGGTTACTCCTAGTAGGCATCCAAGGGGAAAAGAGTTAAAACAACTCTGAGCTGCTGAATAGGTTCTCAGTGACTATGAAGAGGTCGTGTAGCCCTAATACAAAACATTTTGACAGACGTGGACAGAACTCGATCAATCCCAAAAAATGTACAGGTGTGCAAAGCTTAAAACACATGCACAAAAGCTTGTTTCCACACCCAACATCACAAATCTGTTCTCTCTTGGCAGCTACAACAGGTAAGGCTATATACTGTTTACATGAAAGACGATGCTTGCCGATGCAGATGAGCACCTCCCACGCAGCTACCTCACTCCCCACCCCCCTCTTGGCAGAGCATACCAATTTCCACCTGGATGGTCTTCAACTATGTGCCAAGAGGATATCACGGCAGCTCCATATCCTCTGTGTGACAGTGTAATTCCCTCTGCCCTGCAGCCATGTCTGCTAAACTCAGACAGTTTACATGTTCATGTAGCTACATTGCACTGTGGAAGAGTGAATTGCCAAGTATTCTGTGCATTCATTTGACTTCTGGCACACACAGTTTAACCCCTCCAACATGAGCTGTCAGAAGCAAAGTCAAAGTGTGTTTAATCTTACAGTTCAGCATACAAATAAACCCTTCTGAGTGATTAATGAATATTCTGCTTCGTTACATTTTATTATATAATTGCAGCAGAGAAATGACTGTATCATGTGATTGAATGGATATGTGGTACAGAGATGTATCAAGTTCCATAATAATTAGGTAATACTGCATTTCACACTCCATTACAGTACAAAGGAAACTAATTATATGCATTTCAATCAACTAGATTCAACATTTAATTAAACCTTCCAAAACACTTGCCAAAAGCTTCAGACAGTTGACAACTAAGGGGTTTTTTTAAGCTGTGATGAAATATAACTTGGTTTCAAATACAGTAAAGTATAAAAGCCACACCATTCATTTTTAAGATTGCAAAATCTCTGGCTTAGTTCCAATGATTTATAGTAACTGAAAGTATAATACCACCTACAGTGCATAAGTTAAAATAAAGTTTAGTTACAGTTAAATCAATGCACTGCAGAAAACATTGCAGAGTAGTCCACTGAATTGTTCTTTGACAGAGAAGAGGTCAGATATTAAAGGGAACCTAATGCTTGTCATTATTTCCTGGCACACATATACTGTTTTAGTGGTAAATGCTTGTATCTAACATGGCCAGAGTTTCAAATAATGGGCATATGACAAAGAAATCCCTGTGAACTAAAAGCTGACGCTTCAGACTGCTCCAAAAGCTGTTTACGACAATTTTTTTCACTCTTGGCTCTGTATGATGTCAAAGTTGACCCCCCTAATATGGCAAGAGGAGGAGGTGGTTCCTACATGCACTAGGTTCTACTGGCAGAAACAAGGCAAAGGGGCAGCCAATTAAAAGACTAAAGAGCGGGTGGGCTTAAAGGGAAAGGAGCTAAAATGGCTTGATTCACTGAGGGGCTCGATCAGGGCACAGTATAAAATAAATTATTATGATGTGTGAGTCGTGCAAAGCTATTCTAGTAGAGTCCAAGAATAAAAATATGGAGCTGGAATAAAAGCTCCACAAAGTTGATTTGCATCCCCAAAAACTCAAACAGCACCCAGACGATCAAACTCTGAGGAGCGACTTACCATTCTGCCCGTCTATTGGAAATGTCTAGGATAATTTGTCACTAAAAATTGTGATCAACAGAAGTGATAAGACAAATAGAAAGGTAAGTGGGGTGCATGTGTTTTGTATAATGGCTTTGCTACAAAAAAATGAGTGCCAATCAAGTTGCCACTAGAATTACCACCTTGCAGTTGTATTCCTCCACCAGCAAGTCAAGGTGCAGTGTATATACATGCCTCTCCAGAGCCATATATTAGAGATATTGAAGGAATTTAATTGGTGGGCACCAGTGACTGAGTATCCAACGCCTTTGAGTCCCCCATTCATATGGTGTTTGAAAACTGGCCCGAAACGTGCTCTTGCAGAACATTATAAAGTCACAGTAAAATTGACCTATGACCTTTTGGATATAAAATGTCATCACTTCATTATTTTATCGTACTAGACAGTTGAGTAAAATGTTGTCATAATTGCTAAATGAATTATTGAGTTATGGCCAAAAGCACGTTTCGTGAGGTCACAGTGTTCTTGACATTTGACCACTGAATTCACGTTTCCAGCTGATGTAATGAAATACCCTTCAGATGTACCTGAGGTATTGCATTCACAAGAATGGGACTGACATGACGTTGCAGTGACCCTCACCTTTGAACAAAAAAATTGAATCAGTTCTTCCTCAAGGCTTCAAGAGATGCCATGTTCACGACAACCGGACAGACAAATATAAAACCCAAAAATATAACGCCTCCAGCTACAGCTGTTCTCGATGTGGAGGCATAAAAGTCTCACCTGATGTCAAGCATGACTTAACAGGCTCTGAATCATAATGCCACTGACCTTTAAATTTACGGCTTTTTTCAGGTGCATTATATTTTTAAATGGTTCACAGTGAGCAGAGAATGTAGCCTGACCTTTGAAATAGTATTGTAAACATATCCTGTATTTTGGAATGTCTGATATTGAATGGTGTAAATGCAAACAGACATTGTTGAAAACATATCAGTTACATACTGATAATGAGTTGAGGTGGTTCGGGCATCTGATTAGGATGCCTCCTGGGCGCCTCCCTTTAGAGGTTTTCTGGGCACGCCCAACTGGGAGGACACCCCGGGGTAGACCCAGAACCTGCTGGAGAGATTATCTATCTCACATGGCCTGGGAACGCCTTGCGATCCCCCAGGAGGAACTGGAAAGTGTTGCTGGGGAGAAGGATGTCTGGAATACCCTGCTTACTTAGCCTGCAGTAATCATCAATAAAGGTGAGGGTCCTAAAATGTGATAAAATTACCAGTTATACTTCATCTGAGTTTCAAAAACTGATGTATTTGACAAATGAATCTAAATATAAATATGTCTGAATCTAAAAAACAAAATTTTCCCATCTTTTTACATGTAGATTGCTGTCTGTCAGTTTGTCAAACCTCACTTTCCAATCATGTCTGCATTTCATAACGGCCAACTGGATGTCTTCAGTCAGATTTGTTTTGTGCTTTAAGACAGACAATTCAGCACAATGCTCTCAGAGAATGTGAAAATCTTTGACAGGTTCCCAGACAGCATGAAAACTGGCTAAAGGATTTTTGCAAATAGGATGTTACACCCATTTGAAATAGCTTGAGACAGTAACAAACAGATAAAGGAACAAACAGAGGCATATGTTTATTGTTTTTTAAAACCGATTCTCTATCGTAGACAGCACCCAATACCCCCACCCTCCACTTCAAGCTAAGGCTATCAGACAACTAAAGCTGCAAAAGTAAAATGACCTGGTGACTGTTAAAGCCTTTGGGAGAGTTTCTGTCTGGTTTCTGGGCTCATCCATCAATCCTTAGACTAGCTTATATATACACTGTTCCACAGAGCAAAAGAAAGGACTGACTTCAGCTGTACACAGCTCAAAGAATGACATGATTTGATATTACAAAAAAGCTTTCTGGCTAGTGCTGATTGCTGATTTTATACATTTGTGTAAATGTTACCAAAAATCAGGCCATGAGACTTTACCCTGAGACAATATGTTTGGGAACCGGATGTTTGGGAACACCCGGTGGATGGATACTTCAGTTCATGCCCCCGTCCACTTCCATCTCCATATGCACACAGAGGCTAGCAACAGCACTGTGGTCCTGCCCTCCTGGCCCTCAGGTCAGTGGACGCACCGATTACCCGCAAGACCTTGACACAAGACAAATCTTAGTGCTTTCATCTGTGTCGGTGGGTCACCCCTCAAAGCCCTGTTACAGGATTGGCGCTCACCAATTAGCACAATTAGCTTTTGGCAAGCTGCTGAGGGCGTCACATGGCACCAGCTTTGCACTGATGGTACCTGACAAGCTCGCAGAGCTGTCATGATTGCCGGATGGACAGGAAAACAAAGACAAAACAGACAGACTGTGTCATGTACCTATACAGGTCAATGACATAATAAGCACACGCATTTTTTTGTGAAACATTACATATGGTTCAAGAAAGGTTTTAAAGTCCAACATGCAGTGGAAAAAAGTTCTTTATATCACTATTAGTTACAAACTGAAGCAGTAGATCTGAAAAAAAACAAACAAAAAAAAAAAGCACTGCATTCATTACATTCACTACATTACTGCACAGCAACAGTCCTGAGGAAGTGTTGGTTGTGCAATGCACTTGTTAAGTTTTACTCTTGGTTTTTATAAAACTGCAAAGTCATATATCCTTAGCTGTCATTTGCCTTTTAAGAGAGGGAGAGAGTTTGTTTGTGAGGCCGAGTTTCCTTAATGTTTTATCCAGAATGCTCAGTTGAGGGGCTCCCATGTCTCAAGTCTTCTGTGGAGATGAAAAACATTGGCAAATAAAGTGGCTTTATAGGGGGGAAATCCAGCCCATGCAAGATTTCCCTGCTTTCACAGACAGAAATGGGTACAAGGGTACAGTATAGGAGGATAACATCTGGAGGTGGTTGTGCCATGAAGGAATGCAGATGCCAAAACACAAAAGCTTGGAAAGTGCAGGGAATCATATCGGTGTGATTAAATCTATAGTATGCACCAGCAGTATAGCGGAAAAAGATCAGCTGTCAAAATCACTCTGTGCTCATTAACTCCCATGCCAATTACATATACTCAAAAAATTGCTCAAATGGATGATAATCATAATCCAGACAGCTGTTAAGAATGGACAAGAAAGTAGGCACTCCAAAAATCTTGGAATAGAAGAGGGCTAACAGAGATAATGGGGCCACAGCCAAACACATTTGCTGGTCACCGCCTCCTGTGTCTTAAAGCAAAAAAGCCACCTTAATGTTTCTGTTAAGATGAGCTACATACATAAAAAAGGTTGTCTAATTCTACAGAATTTCAGCACATTTACCACATGGTGCTACATAAAAAGCACAGGCAAAAACTGTGGCCTGGATACACTTGGTGTGCTGATTTAAAAAAAAAAAAAAAAACCCAGACGATGGGCAGAGAGATAAGCAGAAGGGGAGGTCTGGGGCACTGACGTTCTGCCACAGAGCCATTTTCATTTGCAGCTTTGTGTTTCCTTAGCCCTCTCGCTTTTCCTTAGTCCAGTCAGTGCAAACTCTGTGCTTGGCTACACTGAATATCTTAGGTAACACTGCTTAAGATCAGTATCTCCTCTCAAAACAAGAAGCCAGGAAGTGTTCCGTCTGTCTTTATCACAATTCACCCAGCACTGTGGTTTTCCTCTTTACATCAAATCCACTCTTTATGGTTTCCTTCTTTGTGCGAGTGGTGTTTTTTAAACCTTTCCAGCTGAGGACAGTAAAGGAGAGTGAGACCACAGCGTCTGCGTGTGTGGGTATCTACTTGTGGTTTGTTCGGAGTGCAGCTGCATTCCTGAGGGTGAGCAGTGAATTGACCACATAACATCGTGGTGTGCGTGTGTGCTTGTGTGTGTGTGACACAATGAGGAAGGAGATTATAGTGAAAAGGACTGTTGATGTAAAACTGTTTGATTTCCACGGGTGCATGCTTGCATGCATAAATGAGTACATCCGCACAGCTGCTCATGGATGGGCGTGTTGCAACACACCTTGTCTGACAACACTCAGACACATCTGGAGGTCTTGAAGAAGAGACAACTTAAAAGAAGGACTTAATTATCTGGCCTGAATACCAAAGACACTCTAATGAAAACATTCCCATCTCCTCTTCTCCTGCTCTTCCTGTCATGTTGTTTCTTCTCTATGAAACAAGTAGATGTTTGCTATCCACATTAAAGCCTCTGTATAAAAAGAGTGCTGCAAAACACCTTATCAGCAGCTGTTAATTGCACTGGGAAGGAGCATTTACAAGGAAAGGAAAAACAGTGACCTCAATAAACTGTGCTGCTAAACTGTGATTTATGCCAGCGAAACAATAATCAAAGAGAGGAAGCTGAAAATTCAACCTTTTTTCATTATGTCATTATGTACAAAACTGGTTTCAAAACAGCTTCTTGGGATTTATAAGCTATAATCAAATCAAATGGACCACCTGAATTAGTTGCTCAATACCTTGGGTGTTTTGAATGTTATTTTTGCTGAAGTGACTTGGCATGAGATACTGTATTCATGTAGTTCCTGATATTTACGAAGGACCGCCAGTGCCTCGAGGACAGCTATATGAGCTCAAAAGCTCCAAAAAGCATTACAGTGGTAGAATTACTGAATTCTGGTGTAGTAAATGCATTCTAGCCAACTGTATAAATGCATCCATCTTTCTAAAACACACACAATATGTAATCATTACTTCTCCCACAGTGTAAACAGTTTGTAAAAATAGACACTTACCATCTGATTTTTTTTTTTAAATATATTCATAGTCTGTCTCCTCTGTTCTTAAAAAAAAATTAGATCTTACATGGGTTATAGAATAAAGCTGACCGAGACACATTGTCAGTGGTTCAACTGTCTCTTCCAAATTTGTCCTCTGAAAGTAAATGTACCAAACACTGTTTTGTGATAATCAATCTGTGATTTAAAAAAAAAAGCTTAACAATGAATAAATATTATATAGATTTTATCTGGATATTAAAGACATCAAACAAGTGTAAAAACAGAAAAAAATGGTTCTTGCTCAGAAGTAAAAAAGTCACTGACAAATTAGGTAAAGCTATCAGAAAAGGAAACCACGCTTAAAATAAGAGGCTTTAGATCATTGTTAAGAAATAAAATCGAGAGTTGTTGCTTGCACGATAAAATAATACCTCTTATGGCTAGGTAAATACCCCCAAAATAAGAACAAAAATTATCATTGCTGTTTTTCCAAGAATATACCACACACATATACGAAAGAGTGCAGTATGGTTGCCTTGTCGCAACATTTAGAGATAGAATTATTCTCTTACTGTCAAGAAAAGTAGTGCCTTGAAAACTTGGGGCATAAAGGCTAAAAGAAATCTGTGGGCAGAGGATTATAAATTTGCATGATGGCAGACATCCTTAAAGGATGGCCATATGCAAAAGGATATCACCTTTATAAAAATCTGAATTACAGTGACTGCACTGGTGCAAATGTTCTATGTCCTTCGGTATAATTACAATACAAATACTATATTAACTAATGAAAATAATGGCGTTCAAATGAAAGAAAGCATATTAGTAAAGGAAAATGTGATACAGATCAGTCTAGACCAAATGCAAGCAAAAATGCTCTGTATAGAAAAGGCTGCTCATACTACAGCTAAACCTTGTCTGCACCTCCTTGAGTGTGGGTGAGCTAGGCCTATATAAATTTTGAAAGCATAATTTACAGAGGTGCACACACCTGTGGCTAAGAAGTCAGAAAATAAAAGCAGCTTAAAGCAGTATTAACTTTCATACACAAAATCTGCATATTGTGCATGTGTGAATCAGCACATCTTTCAGACTCACTGCACCCCTCTACCTCCACTCAAGTGGAAAAGCACCCTCCCCCCCCCCCCCCCCCCCCTCCCACCCCCCCCCCCCCCCTAAATTT